>JZKD02S1835010.1:452788-502903 GCA_000966675.3 Picea glauca | reverse complement strand
TATATATAAGAATGTATTCTCGATGTTATCCATCAGTTTTGATATGTACCAAGCATATTGAAATGTTTTCATATCCAAGATTTGTATATTTATTGAAATTTATTGACACTTATTCCGAGATGCCTCAATAGGCCTGACAGCGTAAATGTCTACATGATGCGACGTCCACCAAAACCCCTGACAGCTTACATGTTTGCATACCACGAGGTCCTTAGACAGCCTGAGAGTCTTAAATGTTTATGTAAATATGGTTCTCGAAGTACATGCCAGTTCAATAGCCATTGTATGTTTCGTCCTTGTTCTGCCATTGAAGCTACATACATTGTTTACTGGTTCGGTGACTGCTTCTTCTTTGTTGGTTTGTCGAGTGTTGTCATTGTATGTTTCATCCTCGTAATCGTTGAAGCTAGATACATTGTTTACTGGTACGGTGAGTGGTTCTTCTTCGTTGGTTTCCTAGTTTCTGTTTTTTGTTGTTTTTCTCGCGATTTGACCTATGCTTCTACATTTCATTGTTTCAGAGTAAGTTTCAATGCCATAGTTTCATTTTGTATTCTGTGTTTGTTGTTCAGTGTTTGTAGTTTGCAAGTAAGAATGTTTTCTTATTTGTAGTCGCATGTTCCTTGTATGTTTCCGGTTCATTTTCTACTTCGGCTATTGTTTTGTAATCATTGGAGATACATATGTTGTACACTGGGTCGGTGGATTTTGTTGGTTCGTTGGTTCCTAGATTTTTGGTTCTGTTTGTTTGTCTGGGGTTTGTGCTTTGGTGCATTGGGGGTGTAGTTCGACCTCTTCATGCTTTCTCATTGGTTTAGTCCTTGCTGGTTTCTTTTCTTTGATTCATCCTTCCAGGGTTGGGGTGCAACGACGGTGGTTGGAGCTTTTCTTTTTTCTAGATTTTTATTGTTTTTTGGGGGCACTTTATGGTGTTCATCGCTTGCACCCACCAGTCAATCTGCAATTGTGTTATTTTCCATTTTTGCAAAGGTCATTATCTGTGATTCTTTGATATTTTCCTGGTGCTCGGGTCCTGCCACGAAAGAAAATAGTTGCATACAAAATTGTTGGAGGATTACATGTGAAGTTACAATATCCGTTGTTTTTTGTTGGAATAAAGCATATGTATGCAACCTACATTTATAGACCATGTATGGTCAAATGTGCAGATATGGAATGACATGTTCTTTATCCTCTACATAGATTGGTATGCACACGATACAATTTGTGTTGTGCTTGAGATATGCTATGTGCAACAAAGATTCTTCAAGATTATATTTTCATGTCTGGAAGCATGTCTGGGTAGTTTGCCACGAAAAATTGAGAACTTGTATCATGGGCACAACAGTCTGTGTAGAGGATAAAGAACATGGTTAAAGGGCATATATGGATGAATTGTCAGGGAAAACTAGAAATCATTTAGCTGCGGCCATGCAATTGCATGATATTTCTGCCTTGTAATATATTTTGGCCAGGGGAAAAAAAGATAGACGTTTATAGCCATGGATAGAGAAGCACAAAGGTTCATGTTTCTGCCTTTGTAAACTGTTCTTTGATTCAGTTTTGATGTATCTACATATTGCTTCTTCTCCGGTGAATACCAGCTTCCATTGATGTTCATTGAATTTTGTGGGTTCCCACATTGAAACAAACAGAGTAGCTGGAGAAAAGGAGGGAGTCTTGACTGCATCGGCTGAAGAGGATATAGAAAGGTGCATGCTTGTGTTGTTGTTTCATATTGCATTCTTTTGTATTTCATTTATGGTCTGTATATGTGTTAAACTAGTTGTGTGTCTTCGTACATGGTAAGTTATCTTGGTTACATACGTTCCTTCCTGCATACTAAGCTAGTTTATGTCCATTGTGTTTGCATTTCATTGCTATAGTTAAGGAAAAAAAATCACTGGACGGGATGAAGGACTCTTTGGATGGTAAATATACATTTTTATTTTTCTTTTAGATGTTTGTTTTCATACTAAATTTCCTTCGGCTCGATTGCATCTTCGGCGTTGCTGCCTTGGAAAAGACAAGTTTCTTGGAAAGGGAAATGAATTCTTTTGAGCAACAACAGAGGGTTTTGTAGTACAATCTTCTAAAAGGTATACCAAGTGTGTCGGTAAATTAAATATACAAACCGGGTGGGAGCATATAATATTAGACTTGAAAATGATGAATTCACAGTAATGGGCCTTTATGCGCTCCCTGTTTCTACTTTTTGCATTTTCTATTATCCCTTTTGTTTTCTAATTCATCTGCTTAGTGTGGTTTTCAAAAATTCCCCAGTGCGTCGGTTGGTGGACTAATGGACTGACATATGTGGTCCTGCTTCTACCTTATTCCATAGTTACCCACTTTGTCGATTGCAGCTACTAGGTTGGCAAGTTGAATATTCCTCAATTGGTTTCTGGGGGTCCGCAATATACAAATTGGCCATGGTGACCCGCGGTCATGCCCTGTTTACTGTTAAACATTTCTCCAATTAAAAAATTAAGATACATACATTTTTACGGTTATTTAGTCCTTCCGATGGACAATATAAAATGCATATATTTGTTTAGTCCTCATGTTTATCTGCACATGCTTGCATCAGAAAAAGTTGGACTAGTGAGACGGCCATGAGCAGTCAGTCATCCCAGACATCGACAGACTGACAAGGCCAAAGGTAAAGATGCATACGTTGTGCTCTTACTATGTTTACCAAACAAATTTCCTGGGCTATATATTCATCTATGTCATGGCGGATATGTTGATGCCATTTTCAATACATGGTTTCCATCTCGCAAGAAGTATCAACAAGTACAAGCAAAACACCAAATGTGTTGCATGTTCCACAGACCAAGAGGTGTGGTTGTGAAACTATGGCTCCATAGTTCATCAATACTATTCATGTACTTGTAGCACACTACCATTCACTTTAGTTTTCCTGTTCAAAAAATGTCATCAGGTCTAGAGTTGTGACATCCAAAGTACTGTCAATAGAGGGCTTGAACAACTGCCAAACTGGACAACTGTTCATCGGGGACATAATGGTTGTCTATGCCACCTACTTGGAAAAGGAAAAAAAAAGTAGATCCATTATGCGTGCTGATATGACAGACAAGGACACCATGATGATAGTCACACTGACTGTTCCTCCACAACTCGTCCAGAAACATGTAGAAAATATATTGCCACATAATGGGATATCCATTACAAATTTTGATGTATTGCCCAAAATAGTATATGACCATGGTGATTGCGATCGAATTATTTTTCTCAATGAAACAAGCATTGTGGAAAAAATTCCTGCTATTTGTTCAAAATATCGCTTCCTCCCGGACTCAACTATCAGGCAGCTTGCACAGAGCACTGATATTTACCCAATTAGAACGATTGGGGCTGCTATGACACTGGCGAGAAAATTTGGGCCACAACACATTCTCCATATAAAGGATGGAGAGTCAGACAGCGATAAGGAAATGGCACCACTTTTCATATTCAGTTTTGTTCTTAACTTTCACGTCTACATATATGTCGGATAAGTTACACAAATATTTCACTGTTCCATGTTGCAGCTACAATTGTTTGATATGTATTCAGATTTTTTTTCGTCAATGGAACAACAATTGCATAGAGGGAAGATTCCACTTATGTTGTTCAAAAGTGTACAAAGAAGAAGGATGCTAGAGAAAGGATCTTTTGGACAACCTAGGCAACGTTTATAATAGAGTTGCAAGCAGATATAGTAGAGGATCTGGAGAAACTAGCTAGCTCTACAATTTGTGTGCGTATACATCCACAAAATCATCATCACTTTGCTTATAGAAATAGCCTTCAACAAATTTCTACTCCTGTTTACTTTTTATTTTTTGTTTTAAAGGGGAGGGGGCGATGTAGTTGTGTATTATATTGTTCAATGTATTAATCCATTTGCTTGTGTTTCCAGGTTGAAGGTCTTTTAGTTGCAACCAATGTGTACTCGACCCCTTTGAGCCTGTATGTGCAAAATGTCATTCCGCTGCTTCTGCCTCCTCTTTGATAAGTGATGATACGATTAATTGCCTGTGATGCGGTGAAAAATGTCCATATATTTATGGACATTGTGTCAATGGTTTTATCTGAACCGTCGGCAACACAACTGTGCAGTGTTCGGTTAGGCAACCTATGTTACAAAATGTGCTTCCTAAATTGGCAGATTTGTCGTATGAAACGTATCTACAGAAAAAGGCAAGCAATGTCTATATGCTATGGCATCTTCGGATACAAAGAAAATTCACCTTAAATGAGGACAATGAAATTTTGCATATCGGCTGAAGAAGGGCAAAAAAAAAAATTAAATCAAACTTTGGGAGGAAACGGAAATACCTCATGTCTCTCTATAATATTTGTTCAACATCCATATGAATGTTCGTTTAAAGAGAAAAGGAATGTGCCGACGTCTTTTCTTTGTATATCAAATTGTTTGGTGCAAAGGTTGATGGGTTTTGCTCAATGGAACCTTCTGGGAACTTTCTTCTGGGTTGTTTAAAGTATGGTTGGTTCTTGGTTATCTGGTTTGTCTGTCAATTTGTATATCATGGAACTCCAACTCTTCTTTGGAGGACACAGAACAACATAATTGAATTTTTTTGGCCAGCTGGCACGCAGATCCACCTGATAATTTCTATGGCACTGTGATGCAAATGTACTATGTGACTTGTTTTGGCAAATTTTCCTTGATCAATGAACTTGGTCAAATTATTGTTGTGAAATAATTTGAAATCAACGAATATATAGTGTGCAAAGTGAAATTGTCCTATCATACCAATAAGAGGCTCTTAAAATTCAAATTGATCGTTGTTTTTGCAATTTTTTCTTATTCCATGAACTTGGTAAAATTAATATCCTGGAATAATTTGAAATCAACGAATATATACTTTGCAGAATGCAATTTTGCTATCATATGAACAAGAGGGCCTTAAACTTCAAATTGGTCCTTGTTATGCTTGCGGTGATAGAATTTTACAAAAAAAACTTTTGTTTCCTTCATTTTTTAAAAATAAGTGATTTAACATCCTTTAATGATTTAATGTAATTCACTTGTACAATAACAATAGTTAATATTAATATTTTAGTATCTGAAAATAATGTTTTTAGCTGAAGTTAGATAGGATGAGCATTGCTAAACAATTGCAATCTTGAACCCGCCAGATGTGGAATCCTCAAGTCCACCTATCAAATTGTATGTCGCGGAAATTTGGGTGATATTTGCAGGACACCAAACAAAAGAGGTTCAAATTTCAGCTCGCCACGCCGAGAACCCGCGATCCAAAAAGTGCCCAAGTATGGAACAAGGGATCCGCATATGCTCTATAAAATATCTTTTTCATACTTTCTAAAAGTACATGTTTACTATGTATTGCTCGTTTTTCGGAAAACGTTTATATCAGTCGCCCGACCAGATTGTACAAACTTTCTCGCTTAATTAAATTCTGCAATAGAAAAAATTATTATTAATCATTTAGTATTGAAAATCATGTTTTTAGATATGTTATATAGTTGAAAGGGATTAGTATCTGTAAACAATGGAAAACTTGAACCCGCCAGCCCTCAAGTCCATCTGTTAATCTATATATCGTGAAACTCTGAGGGCTATTCAGAGGACAAGGAACAATGAAAACTGCAATGTTGAGCCATGCAACCCACAGGTTTGTTTGTCAATTTGTAAATCGCGTAGATGTGCTTGGTGTTTTTACATCGTGGAACAATAAAGGCCCAATTTTCATCCCGCGAGCCCCACAGACCCGATAAAAAATAAATCAATACATATGAAATTCATATAGGATCGCTAAGGGACAATAAAACTGCAATGTCCAGCCAACCAGCCCGAGTCCACCTGTCCACTTGTATATCACATAATTCTAGGTGCTATTTGTAGGAGATGAAACAATAGAGACTCTATTTTCAGCCTGGCAGGCCGCGAACCAAAAACTACCTATGTATGGAATGAGGGATCCGCATATGTTCTAGAACAATGTTTTTGTACAATGTGGAACAATAGAGGCCCAATTTTCAGCCCGCCAGCCCCAGAGCTCCCGATAAAAAAAAATCGCTAAATATGAAATTCATACAGGATCTCCACATATGTTGTATAAAATATCATTCCATACTTTATTTAGAGACTATGTCCACAAGTCTGCATGTCAATTTGTATATTGTGGAAGTCTAGGTGCTATTTGTGGGACACAAAACAACAGATACTTAATTTTCAGCCTGCCAAGTCGCGAACTCGCGATCCAAAAAGTGTAGAAGTATGGAATGAGGGATCCGCATATGTTCTAGAAAAATGTGTTTGTAAAGCGCGGAACAATAGATGCCCAATTTCCAGTTCGCAAACCCCAGAGCCCCCGATAAAAAAAAACACTAAATTTGAAATTCATACGGGATCGCTACGGGACAATAAAAGTTCAATGTCCAACCAACCAGCTCGATTCCACCTATCAATTTGTATATCGTGGAAGTCTGGGTGCTATTTGTAGGAGACATAACAATAGAGACTCTATTTCCGGCACTCCAACCCGCGAACCCGCGATCCAAAAACTACCTAAGTATGGAATGAGGGATCTGCATATGCTGTGTAAAATATCATTCCATACTTTATATAGAGATTATGTCCAAAAGTCCATGTGTCAATTTGTATATCTCAAAAGCTAGGTGCTATTTGTAGGACACGGAACAATAGATACTTATTTTTCAACCCACCAGGTCGCGAACCCGCAATCCAAAAAGTGCTCAAGTATGGAATGAGGGATCCACATATGTTCTAAAACACTATCAATTTGTATATCGCGGAAGACTGAGTGCTATTTGTAGGAGACGAAACAATAAAGACTCTATTTTCGGCCAGCGAGGCCGCGATCCAAAAAATTCCTAAGTATGGAATGAGGGATCCACATATACTGTATAAAATCTCAGTCCATACTTTATATAGACTATGTCCACAAGTCCGCGTGTGAATTTGTATATTGTGGAAGTCTTTTTTATATTGCTCATTTGGCATAGAGGGACTATAGAGATTGATAAAGCATTGACTACATATTAGTTTGTCCTTTGACTGGAAATATTTGCACAATACCTATTGTTGGAGCTATGGAATTAAAAGCATATATTTTTATATATTAAAAAGTAACATATATGTACTGATCTGATTATCTAAGAGATTGGAGGTCTTATTGCCAGCTTTGCTATTCCCAATCTAGTATATGACAACATATCCAAACTTTTTCTTGTAGACAATATGTTTTAATCATATATTTTTCTTGTATATTGCTTGAAGGTCGATTAATGCTACCATTAGTTCGAATATTTGTATTAGCATTTTCTTCTACCCAAATATATCCGTCAGTTTTGATATGTACTAAGCATATTGAAATGTTTTCATATCCAAGATTTGTATATTTATTAAAATTTATTGACACTTATTACGAGATGCCTCAATAGGCATGAAAGCGTAAATGTCTACATGACGCGTGTCCACCAACACCCCTAACAACTTAAATGTTTGCATACTGCGAGGTCCTTAGACATCCTGAGAGTCTTAAATGTTTATGTAAATACAGTTCTCGGAGTACATGCCAGTTCAATAGCCATTGTATGTTTCATCCTTGGTCTACCATTGAAGGTACATACATTGTTCAGTGACTTCTTATTCTTTGTTGGTTTGTCGGGTGTTGCCATTGTATGTTTCATCCTCGTAATTGTTGAAGCTAGATACATTGTTTACTGGTTCGGTGAGTGGTTCTTCTTCGTTGGTTTCTCGGTTGCTGTTTTTTGTTGTTTCGCTCGTGATTTGACCTGTGCTTCTGCATTTCATCGTTTCAGAGTAAGTTTCGATGCCATAGTTTCATTTTGTATTCCTTGTTTGTTGTTAAATGTTTGCAGTTTGCAAGTAACAATGTTTGCTTATTTGTAATCGCATGTTCCTTGTATGTTTCTGGTTCCTTTTCTGCTTCGGTTGCAGTTTCGTAATTGTTGGAGATACATATGTTGTTCACTGGGTCGGTCGCTTTTGCTGGTTCTATTTGTTTGCCTGGGGTTTGCACTTTGGGGCACTAGGGGTGTAGTTCGACCTCCTTGTGCTTTCTCCCTGGTTTGGTCCTTGCTGGTTTCTTTTCTTTGATTCAGCCTTGCAGGGTTGGGGTGTAGTGGCGGTGGTTGGAGCTTTTCTTTTTTCTTTTTTTTTGGATTGTTATTGTTTTTTGGGGGCGCTTTACGAGGTTCAGCCCCTGCACCCACCAGTCAATCTGCAGTTGTGTTATTTGTCATTTTTGCAGAGGTTGTTATCTGTGATTCTGTGAGATTTTCCTAGTGCTTGGGTCCTGCCATGAAAGAAAATAGTTGCATACTAAATTGTTGGAGGATTACATGTGAAGTTACAATATCCATTGTTTTTTGTTGGAATAAATCATATGTATGCAGCCTACATTTATAGACCATGTATGGTCAGATGTGCAGATATGACATGACATGTTATTTCTCTTCTACATAGACTGGTGTGCGCACGATACAATTTGTGTTGTGCTTGAGATATGATATGTGCAACAAAGATTCTTCAAGATTATATTTTCATGTCTGGAAGCATGTCTGGGTAGTTCGCCATGGAAAACTGAGAACTTGTATCATGGGCACAATAGTCTATGTAGAGGATAAAGAACATGGTTAAATGGCATATCTAGATAAATTGTGAAAGAAAACTAGAAATCGTTTAGCTGTGGCCATGCAATTGCGTGATATTTTCTGCCTTATAATATATTTTGGCTAGGGGAAAAAAGCTAGACGTTTACAGCCATGGATAGAGAAGCGCAAAGGTTCATGTTTCTTCCTTTGTAAAGTGTTCATTGAGTCATTTTTGTTGTATATACATATATCTTGTTCTCCAATGAATACCAACTTCCATTGATGTTCATTGAATTTTGTGGGTTCCCACATTGAAACAAACAGAGTAGTTGGAGAAAAGGAGGGAGTCTTGACTGCATCGGCTGAAGAGGATATAGAAAGGTGCATGATTTTACTATTGTTTCATATTGTGTTGTTTTGTATTTAATTTATGGTCTGTATATGTGTTAAACTAGTTGCATGCCTTCCTACATGGTAAGCTATCTTGGTTACATACGTTCCTTCCTGCATACTAAGCTAGTTTATGTTCCTTGTTAAGTTAGCTTGTGTCTGTTGTATCTCCATGAATTTTAGCAAATTGGACAGAGAAAACGAGGTTTTCCACTCAGTCTCAGTTACCTTCTCATTGGCTCTTCAAGTACCCTAGACCCTCTTCACATGTCGACTCTTCTTCTCTGTGTGATAGCAACCTCCTTCTCCTCTGCTCACTAACCACCAAATGATATGGAAGGATTCAGGGACGACAAGTCATTGCAGGGATACGCCAATCCCTCTCTAGACTGGTAGGAGTGGGAGTTGACTTCGATTCACAGCCGCCACCATTCTCGTTGTCCGATTGATCTGAGCTCTCAATGAGAAGAGGATAATTGAGTATGAAAGATTCTTTGAAAATTTGGCAAATTCAAGAAAGAACCTGAAAGGATTCAGTTTCCATCAATTACGAACATATTTTAGATGGAAAGAATGCACACTACCATAGTCACCTGTTGTATGGAAAATGGAAAGACAACACCTAAAAATGGGCGCCTGCCAGCCAACCAGTAAATAGTTGTCTATGCTCCATAAGTCAAAGCCCAACAATCTGGGTGAAGCAAGACCTAGATCGCTAACCAAGTTATGTTTCACACAATAAATATATTCTCTCGTATTTAATGCTACACAGAGTCTCCAGTTCGTATGCTTATGCTTTCCTACCATAAGAGGGTCACATGTATTTTTCAAATCCACGTGAAATGCATATACTAGCCCAAATACACTGCGAACCCTGCTAAACAACACCCATCCCAATATAGTGCAAGAGGGTCACATACATTTGAAAAATCCACCCTGCTACATAGTACCCACCATAGCATGGTGGAGGGTGGATATTTCCCGCCTTAAATAGACACCTAATTTGTACAACGAGATTTACCCAGTTACACTATTCTTTCCTTCCTTCCATAAGTTCAAGCTGAGAGTCTAGAGAGTTGCCTTTGCCAATCTCACAGCCAGAAGTTTTTGTTTTTTTTGGGTTTACTCAATATTGTTTGCTAGATTCAAAGTTGGCATTCAACAAATCATTTGTAATTAATCTTACTAATAAGCTCTCATTGTCATTACAATTTACATCCATAAGCTACTAGTAATTGTTTTTTTTATAGAACCAAGAGAGGAGGCAAAGGTAACAAAGGAAATGACATTATGGCTAGTGTTGGAGGCCAAGATAACAAAGAAAATGGCATCATGGTGAGTGTGGGATTCAAAACTATGAGGTATATAAACTAAGTGATGCAAATTTTCATATGAAGTTTATAAACTAAGTGATGCAAATTTTCATATTCACAAGAATCAACAATGCCCGAGACATGAATTCAAGAGAGATTCACAAAGACAAGGGGTCCAAGCTTCTTTGGGAATATTTCATTAAATAACACGCAAAACAGTACATATACCAATATGGTGGTAGGATATTTATCTAGGTGTGAGCTATATGATGGATTTAATGTTGTGAAATGGTACACCATATCAAGGAATAGATAAGAGCCAACCAAAATAAAGATGATCTTAGTTTGTAAATCTCAAAGCAAAACATTGTGTAATGAACATATGCCCATTCACCAATCTAACATTGTAAGTGAAGGCATTTATAGGTTATTTAAGTAGAACCCTTTTTCTCACATTTTATGATATTTATTATCCTTTATAAATAATAATTAATTTTAAAAATTTACAATTTTTTTTAGATATTTTTTGAATTATAAGGATTTGAACCCCTTCAAAAGACTAACAAAGATTCAATTTTGATCATTGATTCCTATTTACTAGTTTCAACAAGGTGCAATGCAAGAGTCGAAATTGCAATTATAGTAATGTAAGTTGCAAAACCTTTCCATACTATTGTTGAATCTGGGGAGAAGCATATTATTATACAAAGCACACTACAACCGAAACCAACCATTGGCCAAGGTATATATTAAAAAAATTCACTTCCTCCCTTTTGAATGATTGTTCTTTGGAAGAAAGACTAGATGAAAATTTTCAATGCCTGGTCTTCGAATTAGGAAAGATAATGTATGTAGCACAAGAAAAACAGAGCATAAAAAGAGAAAAAAACTGAGAACATCAAACCAAACAAAACACAGCAGTAATCACACAATTGACACAGTGATTTATGTGGAAACCCAATGCGATAAAAAACCACAGGGAAATGATAGTCGGTATTCTTATTATTCAAGAGAGAATTACAATAGCCAACACAAGCATACAACCATCATCTCCTCACAGACACACTGTACTCGACAATATTGTGTCTTGCTCACACACTCTACACACATTGCACTATGTTTCACTCTCTCCTCTATGGGTATGCATGTATGCTTGTATAGACTAACTGATTATAATTAGATTCACCAATTACACAATCTGTTCATAGAAGAGTGCATGCATGCACATTGCTAATATAGTTGCATACATGTGCATGTGACCACATGGGAAATTTGTTGGCATGTTTCCAACAATCTCCACCTTGACAATAATTTACCTAATATATCATGTCCAAATTTATCCATCACCTTTCCTACAAGCCAACAGAAGTCAAACACCATCACAGCTCCACAACTTCTCTAACAATATTGTTACGTGAACATGTCTGCACGATTCACTCCAATATGGACCATTTTGTCTCCATTAGTAACCTATCTAATAAACCGATGGACTTGTCTCATTTTGATATGTTGGATTGTTAGTCAATTGCACAACACTTTGACCACCATGGAACACCACATCCTGTACCTATCCAAACTTACCGAATAGATCATTGCATTCTTGCAAGACATAACCTGAGGTAGGTCTCCTCTTGTCCAAATGTCATGAATTGTAACCATAGACTAAATCATTGCAACCATTGTAGGTGATACGTGTGCTTCTATGTTTGAAGCACCCATTTCCGCGCTCTTCACCTAGTTTTTCTTTGTGTCTACTGACAACAAAAACTACATGTGAAATGTTGACCATTTCCCATCACAATCATCAAACTTCCTACTAGCATATAATACTCAAGACAGATAACCCTTTTCTTCTTCATCAGTTAGGACATAAACCTGAAGAAAACTTGCAATGGAAACCTAAATGGATTTTATTGGTTTCACATTATTCATACTGAATTTCCTAAGTATGTTCACCACATACTTCTGTTGTGATAACCAAGCTTACCATGTTTCCTCTATGTATTTCTATGCCCAAGATTTATTTTGTTGCACCCAGATCCTTCATAACAAACATCCTAACCAACTAAACCAACCCATTGATCTCAAACATGTTTGTGCTTCCTACAAGCATATAACATTTAACACCAAGATAATAAATATACCATAAACACAATGTTTATACTCACTTCTTGTAAAACTTGGCTCACCATGAAGGAATCAAACATCTTGTACTATTTTCCTAGCATGCTTCAAGTAATACAATAATTCTTGAGTTTGCAAACAAATCTTTTGTTGTGATTATGAACTAGTCATTCTAGTTGTTCCATAATACATCCCCTTATCCAAAAAACTCCATGTAAAATAGTTTTAACAACTAGTTGTACTAACACAACTAGTGCTAACACAACATGAATAGAAACAAGATTTTAAGAACTGGTGAGAAACTTTCATGGAAATCAATACCTTCCAAATACCCTTCTACTACCAGTCATGCTTTGAAACTTTTATTTTTTTACTATGTTTGATTTTATAAAAGGAGATTCATCAAATATTGCATCTTTTTCCATGATGATTTTGTGGGTAGTAGGATCCAATAGTCTGCACCCCTTAACATCATCACCATATCAAAGATCTACTTGTTTGATCTGGGTCCTACTTAGAATTTTGATAAAAACATAAGCATCACAACTGAATAATTTCACAGTTGAGTAATTACTAGATGACCTATTCATACCTCTTTCTGAATCTTCCTATCTTTTGCAACTGATGGTGACCAAGTTATCAGATAGCACAGTTGCGTATGTCTACAACTATTGTTGCAACTTGGCATTACTGAACATGCATATTTGATCCCATCTTCATTGCAATACTTTCCAAGTTTCATGGATATGAACCTACCTTCATCATATATTCTCAAACACTTGATTGACCTGCCAACATATCAACCTTTCTACATACCCACTTTTATAACATGGACACAATGCTCCACCTCGAACTTTGCATTGGAACAACCTTCACCAAATCCAACCAAGTCGGCCAAGTAAGCCTTCACTGCTTACCTCTAGGCCCATTTACAATGGATTTCACCAAGCCTTTTATAGGCTTCATTACATGTAATACATGGACACAATACCACGTGATATCCAAAAAACATGGACCCGAAAAAACCACTTTCTTGACCTAAAAAACTAGATTTAACTCATTAACTCTTTCACTGAGTGAAGGTTAACCCAACATACATGTCCACCCACATATTCAATCTACCTAAATATATTTCTAGACTTTTCATAGGTGACCTGATAAACCAGGGGTACACATGTCTATCCAAGTCTTACATACATATGTTCATTTACATGCAATCAATCATTTTTACAACTCCAAAGTAAATACATTTTTTTTTTATTTCACGGTGACTCAACTATCACCACCCTACACCTTCTATGTGAATAGATCAGGTGGTGAGACACAACAAATAGACAAAACTTCATCAACCGTACTTGTAACTGAATTTGTTTATTTTGGGGAGTCCTCTTTGGATGATTGTTGTATTTTCCAACAATTATTCTTGAGATGCCTAGATTTTCCACAGAACCAACATTTTCCCTTACCCTTACTATGTTTTGACTTAGACCTAGTTGTAATTTTATGATATTGCTTTCCTTCTGTAGATCGACCTCTGACCACCATTGCTTCTATTGTTGAGGTTTCCTTATTGGATCTTCTCCTCATTTCCTCAGACAACAAAGCTCCCACAACAGTGTCATAATCAATGGCATCTGTTGAGATAAACCACATAGTTGTGACCAGATGATCCCAAGGCTTAGGCAATGAGCACCGTATCATAACTGCCTTGTCCTCATATTCATACGTTGCATCCATATAGATAATTGACAAATCAGAGTATTGAAAGCATTCAAGTGATCAACAATTTATGTACCTTCTTTCATACGTAAGTTGTACAACTGCCTCTTCAAGAAGATTATGTCCGTCAAGGACTTTGTCATATATAGACTCTCCAGTATATTCCATAAACCTGCTGTTGTCTCCTCTTCAATGATATTAAATAACACTTTATCTACCAGACATGAACGAATGGCACTGAGTGCTCTTACATCCAGATCTTCCCAGTCCTTGTCTATCATGTTTTTCGATTTCTTTGTCTTTCCAACCAATGCCTTTTGCAATCCTTGTTGCACAAGTAGACCTTGCATCTTAATATTCCATAGCAAAAAGCTATTCTTGTTGATGAATTTATCCACCTCAAACTTAGAACTATCGTTGAACTTTTAAACCTCCTTCAAAAATTTCACAATGAAAGATCACTCCATGACTTTCCTGTGATCACTCCACCTCGAATTTTAGGGGTATCACACCCTCCCAAAAGTTGCAGACAACGATGATAACATGCTATCGCCTCTCTCGCAATGAATATTTTCCAGCACACGAGACACAAATCTATGTGCGCATATTAAGTAGAAACTCGCCCTTGCAAGTCTCGCTCATTCATGCAATGGTTGGCTTCATCTTGCACTCGCATCTCTGTCACACTTGTAGTGCATTAGGAAGGTTGCCTCACCAGAACAACATCTCAAACAATATAATGTTCAAACCCTCTTTCACAGAAATATCCTTACAGATCTCAATATCGCATATCGCCCCTCTTCCAACACACAACACTTGTATCGCCCAAATGTTCTTTGCATATACCAAGGTCAATGTTCCTCTCGATAGGTGCCGGAAGCATTAGAGAAAAGAATAATGCCCCTAGATTGAACTCGAATCTCATCCTTACATGTCAGATCTCATCCAAGTCGGCTCACCTACTATGATGCCACTTATTAGGAAATGAAAGAAAAACAAATCATAAACAAAGCATAAAACTGAGAACATCAAACCAAACACAACACAGCAACAATCACACAATTGACACAGTGATTTTATGTGGAAACCCAATGTGGGAAAAAACCATGCGACAATGATAGTCGGTATTCTTATTATTCAAGGGAGAATTATAATAGATAGCACATGCATACAACCATCCTCTCCTCACAGACACATTGTACTCCACAGTATTATTTCTTTCTCACACACTCTACACACATTGCACTGCATTGCACTCTCTCTTTTATGGGTATGCCTCTATATATAGCATCTCTCAAATAGTTAGACTAACTAATTATACTTAGATCCACCAGTTACACAATCTGTTCACAGAAGAGTGCATGCATGCACATTCTTAATATAGATGCATGCATGTGCATGTGACCGCATGGGAAATTTGTTGGCATGTTTCAAATAAATAAAATAATACTAGTGTACAGGAAGCAGAGGATCCACCTCAACAATAACCAAGAGAGTGAAAGGTGTTTTGTTACCATTGATATAAGTGCCCTTGTCATAATAATCAGACTATTAATCCTTGGGATATCGCCATTTCTTCGTATTTTTCATCCACATGACATTGTTTCTTCATACACCACCATTTCTCTCTACAATGAATCGTATTGGTGGAGAACTATAAAAAATTAGCAGTGAATCTTACCTGAAGGACCACCTCTTCATGTCACTTTTTGGTTATTGTAAGTAACAATATTTTGGTACTAATATTTAACAATTGAGTGGTATAGGACTCCTGTGACTTTTCATTTAAATATGACTGGGCACTGTCTCGGAATGTACGAGGTTTACTATAGCCCATTGGGCACTACGTAAACTTGACTATTGCAAGGTCACTATTATCGCACAGTTTGTAGCTAGGAGAAAAGGCTATAGAGTAGAAGGCCAAACTAGCATAACAAGGACCTACCCCACCCAATGTCACCACAATGGGGAGGTCCTTTCTATTTAGGGAGGCTAGGCCCAAGGGAGACATCCCTGGAAATCTGGGGTTTGAAATGGAAAGGCTCAAAGGATTAAGGCTAGTTTCCCCTTTCACAGATTACCACCCAAAGAGATAGTCCAACAAAGTATAACCAAGGAGAAGGCACCTGCTTTCGAGACAAGACAACAATAAAACTAGTACGTGCAATAATGGTTAATACTTCATAAATCAGTGACTATCTAAGTTCAATATATGAGTAAATATGGTAGTAAATATTGACGAAGTCAATGTTTGCAATAATAACAATGGCAATATAATGTTACTTGTCAATAAATACTGGAACAATATAGCATCTGATGAATATAATCACTCCTTGAATCAAATCAATGCATTAAACATCATTCAGTCTCTCACACATAAAAATTTGCTGCGTCAAGATGAAATATCCTAGGGGTGACGTCGGCTTTTAGGGTTAGTTGTTAGTTAGGGTTTCAAATTTATAAGGTTTTGAAAGTTTGTTTAGTCACTATCACTTCAACGTTGGAGACTAAGGATCAGTGCCTAAGGGTTAATGGAGTCAATAAATCATGGACACAAGATTTGAAGGGTAAAAGTTTTTTGAGGACTAGAGGGTAGGTTTTCAAGGTGTTGCTAAAGCAGGGCCTTGAAAGTAGAAACCCTAAGAGAGAGAGGTTCACTTGGTGTTGCAAAGGCAAGGCCTTGTGCTCTCTCCTCTTTCCTGGCAAACGGCTAGCACAATAAGGAAAATTTAACCAAGACAAGAGGTTTTGAAGAGGGAGACGTTGCTAAAACAAGGTCTGTCAACAAACCCTAGAATGGTACGGCCCTAGTGTAGTAAGCCTAGGCTAGGGACATCTTACTCTTCTTGGCTTCAAAAAGGTATGGCTAGCATAAGGAATGAAGAAAACAAGTGTAGCTAAGGCTAGGCTCGATTTTCTTATTCAATGGTTTAAGGTCTCTTTGTTAGGGGACATGAGACAACAACCTACTTGTGTGGTTGTCCCCTAGGGTTTTGATTTAGCAATATATAAGTAATATGCAAGATATTTAAACTACAACCATTCAAAGATAAGTTTTGCAGGAAAACACTTACAATTCATGAAGAAATATCCAAGCAAACCCTAGTTGTAACACCTTCCTTCCAAAGAAACACTATAAATGCCAAGAAAACTCTTCCTTCAAAAGTTGCGCATCACTAATCTAGCCAAAAACCCCAATAGGGCACTAAAAATCAGATCTCACTTGATGAGTTAGTTGTGTTATCTATTTATTTAGGCTAGGCCCAAGGGAGACGTCCCTAGCAATCTGGGGTTTAAAAGGGAAAGGCTCAAAGGATTAAGGATCAACCTCCCTAAATAGAAAGGACCTCCCCATTGTGGTGACATTGGGTGGGGTAGGTCCCTGTTACGCTAGTTTGTCCTTCTACTTTATAGCCTTTGCTCCTAGCTACAAACTGTGTGATAACAGTCACCATATAACATCATGGACTTGTGGGTGATGACAGTTCAAAATTGATCCTGTCACAACACATCAAGAGCCTTCCAGCATGTACCAAAGAAATATTTTCCCATCAAAGGAAATGATGTGGAATGTTGCTTTTTGTTTCTACTAATTTTTAAGAAAATACAAAAAAGAAATAAAAACTTTGTATGAAGTGTAAAGTTTTAAAATCTCAGAATTTTAGAAAATGCAAATAGAAATTCAAAACTTTTTATGAAGTGAAAAGTTTTAAAATCTCCGTCATAATTTTAGTTCATGTCAATTTTCCATGGAGCGCGGTTAGTCATTGATCATCAGTTTTAGAGATTCAATACTTATTGGGTTGGTCATCAGTGTTACAAAGAAATTGGCAGAGACTTAATTTACATTTATATGATTCTAGTGTTAAATCGACATCAACATTAATTTTCGTTTGCAGACCACATAAGTTTTCATTTCCCTTTCAGTCTCCTCATCCTCTCTTTGACAAGGCATAAAAAATGTACACTTCTTTCACATTCCCACGATGCATTGAGCTACTTGTCTGATAAACGTATGTCAATTTTCTCATCTAATAGTTGCAGCCTGCAGCTTTTGGCCCAAATGAAGTGGAGTGGGAAAATGGATCAAACATTTTGGTAGATATACAATTGTGAACTGAAACGGTATGGAAATTCGGCCTTGGTCACAGCCTTGGCATCTCAACGATCCGAGGTAAAAAGAACCCCACACAATCACCACTTGAATGGAAGAAAGTGGTTTCATGGAAGCGAGGTATGTAAACTAAACGGTAAGCATGGAAATATCGATAGCGTTATGACAAATTATAGGCATTTGGGAGTCCACATCATGGTGGTAGTCTAACAAAATTAGATTAGGTTATTCTTAGAGAATTTCTATTTTGGTCTTTTTTGAGAATTCCCAAACAACATGTCCCAATTGTTTCCATTTCCCTAGGACATATCCCCAAGAGTTTCCATCACCTTGGGCCAAAACTTGGGTGGTTTTTGTTAAAAAAAATCTTACATCCAAAACATTATCTATTACTTCCCTCTACTTTCCCTTATAAAAGCTGGTTAGTGATCACATTATGCTTATTATTGGCCAGGGACACCGTTACTAATTTGGAAAGAGTTGTTGTTGTTGTTGAATTTGAATTTGGAAAGGAAGGAAAAATATCAAAGCAGATGACTATTATGAAATTTTTCATCCCCATACGTCCAAAGTCCCATTTCTCTCTATAAGATCTTCCATATGGAGTCTTCAACCCCACCCAAGTAGAGGAAGTGAGGTCTAGTGTGGCCATTGGTGGATATGTGTTAGACCTCAACATCCTCTCTCAAGTTGGACTTTTTTAAGGACCTCTTCTTAATGGATCTGATTTCTTCTTTCAGGTTCTTTCTTTCCTTCCTCAAGTTGGTAGTCTTTCTTTATGACTAGTTTGTTGAAAAGAACCATAGTTATTCCAGTTGGAAGGATATGATATTAATTTACGTTTTGTATTTAGTGTTGAACTCACATTCCATCAAACCCTTTTTTAGTCATCTCTTAATGCTTTCATGGTGATGGGAAGACCTGCATGGAAGGAGTCACGGGAAACAATTCATAAACTTTTGTCAGGCAAGCTTTGATACCCACACCTTATGACCATTGTCACACGTGCACCTTTTCTTGAGGTATGCCTGACCCTCCATAATGAACATTATGTATGTCTTCCTTTTTCACATCAAAGTTTTAAAATCAATTTAATACTTAGCATAATAGAGCACATTCACAATATGCTAGAAAAAGCCACATGCATGTAAGTTATAACCAATAAGTATATATTAAAAACACTTACTAATACATATTTGGCCCCGATGGGCTTGCGTGATAAATGTTAGATACTTATTGGATTATTTTGATTATGTTTTATATGGTATTTTAATTTTTTACTTATTTTTTTGTTTCTTCTATCTCAAAGTGTAAGTAATTGTTAGAGGACTACATTTTGTTCAAACCAAAAATTGAGGATTGGATGGTTTAGTATTTTGGATCTCTTGGAAGCTTGTAATATCACAACATGATGACGGCTACACGACCGCTACCCTCTCAACCCACAATTCGGGCGATCTGCGTGCTCACAGGATCTTTCCTTCCTTTGGGCCCGAAGAACTCCAAACGGTTCTTCTATTTCCCTCTCGAGAAATCTGCACCCACAGAAAACCTCGTGGGATCCCCTCTTTACAAATCGGGGGATCGGAATTCGCGGTTTCACGAATCCAATGATCGGGCGTAGGTCTCTCGAATCCCCGAAACCTGAAAACCATTCAACGTTGACTTTCTCCTATC
This sequence comes from Picea glauca, assembly GCA_000966675.3. NCBI lineage: Eukaryota > Viridiplantae > Streptophyta > Pinopsida > Pinales > Pinaceae > Picea > Picea glauca. The sequence goes on along the minus strand of JZKD02S1835010.1, from coordinate 482,932 downwards.
AGGGTTTTTCCTATCGCGATTTTGGCACTCGCAATGTCAAACAACTTGTATTCCCGACTCTCGATTCCTGATATGTCAAAACTCCGATGCACACACGAGTTGACCTTTCAACGCCTTCACTTCATCGGCATTTCGGACTTCGCGGTATCGCAAATACTTATGTAAATGCTTCGGGACTTCTTGCTGTGAAACCTCGATAAGGTATGCCACCTGTCCACCTCACTGACCCGTGTGGCCCAACACTATTCTATTAGCTGTCGGGATATCGCATATCGCGATTTCGCAATTCCCGTTGCAATGTTTTTGGGACTTCAATCCATGAAAACCTGATATGAAATATCTGGGTCGATCCATCGGTCCTTACAGCTTGGATCAATGGTCTTGCCCCTCTTGAGCTTTGAACCCTTCTAGAATACTCCGTTGTAACTCTCCTGCTCCTCTGTGAGATCTAACGGCTCACGGAACTTCGTGAAATCTCCCTAGAGAATTTCGATCGTCTGTTCCTCCTGGATGAAATCTGTGAGATAACTAAGTGTTCCTCTCCATGGAACTCGTTCGCCTGCACGCAAACCTACGATGCTTGCTTGAACACTCCACGGCACAAACTTCCCATGCTTTCCCTTGACGAATTTCTCAAAGTTTCTATACCTCCTGAGCTTACTTTCAGCGTCGAGTCTTAAACACGAATCTTGCACGCACTCCTTGCGGAAGACATTCAACCACTACCAAGTGTTGAATCCTTTTTTACTCTACGCACACCTGCAGCAGCAGTCTTTCAATACTTCACTCAGGTTCACGACCCTGAGACTTTTCTTGGACTACACACTCCTTGCACGGCTCCTGTGCTCAACTGCACTCCTGCGGAGATGAGAACAAAATCTATCTCTATTTGAACCCCTTGTCAACGCACTCCTTGCAGACACTTCAACTGCACTCCTTGCAGGAATTCTCTGGTTCAAATAGAGAAACAATTGAAACTCATTCCTTCTTCCTTTCAGACTTCAAACTCATACATAAAATCATATACACAACACATAAAAGCAAATGTATAACAGGAAGCAAACATTCATGAGCATATCGTTCAAAGATGCATATACAGAGAATAACACAAAAACATGAATTTGAATCAATCTCTTTCTATTAATCCAAATATCTGTACATGGGTGTTCTTACACAGCTCTCTGCTTCTCCTATGCTCTTCTTCCTCCGATTTTCAATAGTGTTACAATATACAATGAGGGTGTCTATATCACATTTCCCTCTTGCGTTCTCAAACTGTCTAATCTAGAATTAAATTCTATCTACCTGCATTAACTACCTTAAATGCCTTCTACCTAATAAGGACGAGAGCTAAAGGCTCAAGGTCCATTTACATTACGCAAGTGAGCCTCTTCTTAATGACTTCATTTAAGATTACGCAACAACTTCAAGGCAATTTCAAAATTTGTGTTGGTGCTTGTCCAACTGTCTCTTGCTTCCGCGCTGGCTCGCTTGATGTTGGCAATGCTCTTGCATCATACTCCCTCTCTTGAAAAATTTCATGGGCTCCTGTCCATGAGCTCACGCACGGTATGTCCATGCCTCTGTATATTTTCTTCACTCTCCCAGTTGGCATCTTCAACTGGATGGTTCTTCCATTTGACCAGATACTCAAAGTATTCTTTCCTCCTTGTCTTCTTACCAATTCGTTTATCTAGTATGCGCTCCATCTGCATCTTCTCTGCAACTGGCATCTGCTTTCGCCACTGGATCATTGGTTGATCATTCCCAGTCTCTTCTTCTCTAGCTCTATACGGGTACAAATCTGAGATATTGAATATTGGAGAAATTCCGATCCCATCGGGTAATTCAATCTCATAAGCGTTCGTCCCAAATTTCTTCAAGACCCTACATGGATCGATTTTCTTCATCGTTAACTTATTGTATGTTCCTCTCGGGAACCTTTCCTTTCACAAATGTGCCAAAACCAAGTCACCAACCTCAAACTGAAGTTGTATTCTGTGTTGATCGGCTCTATGTTTATATTCCTGGCTTGAATTCAACAGTCGCTCCTTCACCTGGCTGTGAAGTTCCTTCATCGCCTCTGTGAATTCTTCTGCACTAGCACTTCTAGTTGTAGTCTGTTCCGAATACCTCAATTCAGAAATTCCTCTCGGCTGCATGCCATAGACAATCTGAAATGGACTCTGCCCTGTGCTCTTGTTGACCGAGTCATTATATGCAAACTCTTCCTGTGGTAATATGTGGTCCCACTTGTTGTGGTGCTCTGTCACCAAGATTCTCAGCAAGTCTCCCAGACTTTTGTTCACTACCTCTGTTTGTCCATCCGTCTGAGGATGATAAGATGAACTAAATGACAAGTTAGTTCCCATATTCTTCCATAAGGTCCTCCAAGAATGCCATATGAATTTTGTATCTCGATCCGAAACTATACTCCTTGGCAAACCATGAAGTCGAATGACCTCCTTGAAAAATAGGTTCGTAATGTGAGTTGCATCACTGGTCTTCTGAAATGGAATGAAGTGTGCCATCTTGGAAAATCTATCCACCACCACAAAGATTGAATCAACACCTCTTTGTGTTCTTGGAAACCCCAATACAAAATCCATGTTGATTTCATCCCACGACCTTTCTGGTATGGGCAATGGTTGATAAAACCCTGCATTTTTCTTCCTTCCCTTCGAATGCTGGAAAATTCTACATCTGTCCACAAATATCTTGACATATGCTCGCATTCCTGGCCAAAAATATGATTCATTTAGCTTCGTGAACATCTTGTCATGACCAAAGTGCCATGCCAATCCTCCACTGTGTTTCTCCTTCAGCAAATTCTCCCTCATGGAGCATTTTGGAATACACAGTTGATTGCCCCTGAACAACAATCCTTCCTGGATCATGTAGTCCATCCATTGGCTCCTATCCTTGAGAATTGGATTCTCAGCTGCTTCATACACCTCCTTAAAATCTGGATCATCTGCGTACATGTTCCTGAGATCATCAAAACCCATCATTTTGACTTTGAACTACTGCAACAGCAAACACTTTCTGCTCAAAGCATCAACCACTTTGTTTGCAGTACCAAAAATATGTTTAATCACAAATGTTAAATTCTGCATATACTCAACCCATTTGACATGTTTCTGATTCAACTTTTCCTGTTGAGTCACAAACTACAGTGCATGATTGTCACTGTACAAGACAAACTCTTTCGGGACCAAGTAATGCCTCCATTTCTTCAATGCCTGGATGATAGCATAAAAATCCTTATCATAAGTGGAGTATTTTACTTTCGCTTCATTCAACTTCTCGCTGAAGTATGCTATCGGCCTGTCTTCCTGAATCAAGACTTCCCCGATTGCAAATCCGCTTGCATCGCATTTCACCTAAAATGTTTTCTGGAAATCCGGAAACACCAAAATTGGTTGTTCTGTAATCTTCCCCTTCAATAGATTAAAACTTTTCTCAGCCTCTTCAATTCAATGAAAATACTTGTGTATTTTCTTCACTGTATCCATCATCGCTGCACTAATTCCACTGAAATTCCTAATGAACTTTTGGTAGAAACTAGCCAATCCGTGAAAAATTCTCACCTCAAAAATATTCTTCGGTGATGGACAATTCTTGATCACTTCCACCTTATCTGGATCCATCCTCAACTCATTTGCCAAAATAACAAACCCCAAGTAAATGAGCTATGTCTTCATGAATGGGGACTTCTTCATATTTATCAACATCTTCTCCTGCTGTAGTTTCTAAATCACTGCAGCCAAATGTTTCAGATGCTCTGCCACTGTCTTACTGAAAACCAGTATGTCATCCAAATATACAATGACAAATTTTCCGATGAAATCCTTCAGGACTTCGTTCATCAACCTCATGAAGGTACTTGGCACATTTGTTAATCCAAATGGCATAACAAGCCATTCATACAACCCTTCATTTGTTTTTAATGTTGTCTTCCACTCGTCACCTTCTCTCATGCGGATTTGGTGATAATCGCTTTTCAAATCAATCTTTGAAAAATACTTTTCTCCACTCAAGCAATCCATCAGATCATCCATCCTCGGCAATGGAAATCTATACCTAATGGTTATCTTATTGATCACCCTCGAGTCAGTACACATCCTCCAGCCTCTGTCTTTCTTCGGACTGAGTACTGTTGGAACAACACATGGGCTCAATCTTTCCCTGACCAAACCTTTGTCCAACAAATCTTGGACTTGCCTCTTAACCTCTTCATTCTCTTGCGGCGTCAATCTGTACACGGCTTTGTTTGGAAAACTGGCTCCTGGTATGAGATCAATATGATGACTCACACTTTTGATCGGTGGTAACGAACGAGGTAATTCATCCACTATTATGTCAGCGAACTCTTCTAGCAGTTCCTGAACTTCTTCTGGTAAATCATCCACCCTTGTGCTAGTCAGAACAATCCTCGGATTTCTGACCACAATAAACTATGGATCCTCCTTCTTCTTGACCTCTGTAAGAAGTTCCTTCCCACTCATGAGAAGTACAGTGTTGCTTACTTCAGGCTTAACCTCCTTATCCTTAATTGGAAGCAACATGTGTGTCCTCCCATTCTTCTCCAAGGTGTATGTGTTCATTCTCCCATCATGAATCACATTTTTGTCATATTGCCATGGTCTACCCAGCGATAGATGAAAAACATCCATAGTAATGACATCACACAATATATTATCATTATATCCACCTATCTTGAATTCAACTAAACATTGTTTAGTGACAGTTACCTGGTGTCCTTTTTGTAGCCACGAAACTCTGTATGGGGTTGGATGATCAGTTGTCTCTAGCTCCAGCTTCTCTACCATATTTGTAGATATGAGATTATCCATGCTACCACTGTCTACAATGACCTTGCATACCCTATCCTTGGTCTTTCAAGAAGTCCTGAAAAGTCTGGTCCTTTGGACTGAACTTTCCACCTCCTTCTCAGGTGTCAAACGGACTTTTCACATCATCAACGATCTTTCGCCTTCAGCGTCTTCTGCCTTAACATCCCGCCTCTGTGCCTCGGAAATGTGAGCTTCTCGAATCTCCTTCTTTTTATCTGGACACTCATAAGACTTGTGCCCATTCTTCCCACATGTGAAGCATGCAATTACTCCACCTCTTCCTCTTCCTCTACTTCTAGTACGAGGAAAAGTGTTGTTGCCAGCATAATCTCCTCTCTGCTCATTATGTTGCCCTCTCTGTTCAACATACTGCCCTCTCTGTGAGGTTCCACCTCTGTCAGTTTGGGTCTGAGGTTTCTTCCAGTCCTCCTTGGGCTTCTGGTATTTATCCTGGGCAACTGATTTGCCTCTAGGCTGACTTCTGCCTCAGCCTCTTTGACTCTGCTTTCGGCTCATCTTCTCTTCCGCTTTCAGAGCCATCTAATAAGCATCTTCCACCATTCGGATGGTTACCATGCTCATCTCATCCTGGATATCATATCTGAGGCCATTCATATATTTGGAAACTTTTTCATCATCGCTCTCCCAATGACCTGCCTTGATGTTTAGTTTGTAGAATTCCTCAGTGTATTCCTTCACTGACATCAACTTCTGTCTCAGGTTCTGCATCCTCCTGAACAGAGTAATTTGATAGTCCCTGGGGATGAATTTCACCTTCATCTTTGCGATCATTCTATCCCAGCTCTTGATCTTCTGCTTGCCCTTGCAGCGTCTGTCATCTTGTAGTTCATCCCACCACAATGTTGCATGTCCTTTCAAGCGTGTGACAGCATGCTTGACTTTCTTGTCCTCTTCAACATATTCATAGTCGAAGTATGTGTCCAAAGCTCTAATCCAGTCTAGAAGCTCCCCTGCATCCAAGTTTCCCTCATAAAATGGAATGTCCATCTTTTCTCTTGTACCCATCCTTGCAATAGCCCTGATCAAACATTCGTTTGATGCATCTTCGGCTGCAACTTCTTCTTCATGTTCAGCCTCAATCTCACTTTCATAATCACTTAGATCCCCTCCACTGACTATGCATATTTTTGTTGTATCCATGTCTTCAAGTCTAGCTCATAGATCATGCATCTATCTCTCCATAAATGGATCTGTCATCTGCCTCCCTCTTCTCCGTGGCATTTCCCTATCCTCTGGTGGATCAGGTGATTGCACATCCCTTCTCCTGGGTGGCATGATGAATTCTCTTCTTCTCTGCTACAGAAAGAAAAGAACCTTTCTGTGCTCTAAAACCACTTGACGGAAACATGCCCGACCACTACCCTCTCAACCCGCAGGTCGGGTGATCCGTGTGCTCACAAGATCTTTCCTTCCTTTCAGCCTGAAGAACTCCAAACGGTTCTTCTATTTCCCTCTTGGGAAATCTAAACCCACAGAAAACCTCGTGGGATCCCCTCTTTACAAATCGGGGGATCAGAATTTGCGGTTTCACGAATCCTATGGTCGAGCGTAGGTCTCTCGAATCTCTGAAACCCGACAACCAGTCAACGCTGACTTTCTCCTATTGGGGTTTTTCCTGTCGTGATTTCAGCACTCATGATGTCAAACAACTTGTATCCTCGACTCTCGATTCCCGATATGCCGAAACTTTGACGCACGCACAAGTTGACCTTTCAACGCCTTCACTTCATCGGCATTTCGGACTTCGCGGTATCGCGAATCCTGATGCGAATGCTTCAGGACTTCTTGCTATGAAACCCCAATAAGGTATGCCACCTGTCCACCTCACTGACCCGTGTGGCCCCACACTATTCTATTAGCTGTCGGGATATCGCGTATCATGATTTCGCAATTCCCGTTGCAATGTTTTCGGGACTTCAATCCACGAAAACCCGATATGAAATCTCTGGGTCGATCCGTTGGTCCTTACAGCTCGGATCAACGGTCCTGCCCCTCCTGAGCTTTGAACCCTTTGAGAATACTCCATTGTAACTCTCCTACTCCTCTGTGAGATCTAACGGCTCACGAAACTTCACGAAATCTCCCTAGAGAATTTCGACCGTCTATTCCTCCTGGATGAAATCTCCGAGATATCTAAGTGTTCCTCTCCACGGAACTCATTCACCTGCACGCAAACCTACGACGCCTGCTTGAACACTCCACGGAACGAACTTCCCGTGCTTTCCCTTGACGAATTTCTCAAAGTTTCTATACCTCCTGAGCTTACTTTCAGCATCGAGTCTTAAAGACAAATCTTACACGCACTCCTTGCAGCAGACATTCAACCACTACCAAGTGTTGAATCCTTTTTTACTCTGCGCACACCTACAGCAGCAATCTTTCAATACTTCGCTCAGGTTCACGACCCTGAGACTTTTCTTGGCCTGCGCACTCCTTTCACGGCTCATGTGCTCAACTGCACTCCTGCAGAGATGAGAACAAAAGATATCTTTATCTGAACCCCTTGTCAACGCACTCCTTGCGGACACTTCAACTGCACTCCTTGCAGGAATTCTCTGGTTCAAATAGAGAAACAATTGAAACTCATTCCTTCTTCCTTTCAGACTTCAAATTCAAACATGAAATCATATACACAGCACATAAAAGAAAATGTATAACAGGAAGCAAATATTCATGAGCATATCATTCAAAGATGCATATATAGAGAATAACAAAAAACCATGAATTTGAATCAATCTCTTTCTATTAATCCAAATATTTGTACATGGGTGTTCTTACACAGCTCTCTGCTTCTCCTATGCTCTTCTTCCTCTGATTTCCAATAATGTTACAATATACAATGAGGGTGTATACATCTTGTTTCCCTCTTGCGCTCTCAAACTGTCTAATCTAGAATTAAATTCTATCTACCTGCATTAACTACCTTAATTTCCTTCTACCTACTAAGGACGAGAGCTAAAGGCTCAAGGTCCTTTTTCATTACGCAAGTGCGCCTCTTCTTAATGACTTCATATAAGATTGTGCAACAACTTCAAGGCAATTTCAAAATTTATGCTGGCACTTGTCCAGCTGCCTCTTGCTTCTGCGCTGGCTCGCTTGATGTTGGCGATGCTCCTGCATCACATCACTATTAAATTCTTCTTTACCATTTATTTTATGAGAGGAAAGTGTTTTTCCATAGATTTTTCTCAAGGAATTTTCTCCTCATTGCTTAAATCTTCTACATTTTATAGAAGGGTGATATTTAACCAATTCTTTTATCCAAGAACTGAATTCTTCTCTATCATATTTTTTTGAGAGATGAGAAGAAGGATTTCATTGATTTTAGGTTATTCTTTTCATCGACGACGCACCTAAATATGTTTTTTTTATTGTAACCTTAAACTCTATCCACGAAAAACAATTTGATTGAATTCAAGAGTATAGTCTTCCCATAAGATCTAAGCATAGAAACCAAAAATAAACACAATTGATTGTTTCTATAGAAAAATGGAATAGGATAACCAAACCTAAGCACCTGAAAATGTCACGAACAATATGCCAAATATGATGTATACACTTCACAATAAGATGTTGTTCTATCCTGGAGAAATTAGTTTCTAGTTGGAATAATTTAGAAATCAGTTACTAGATGGAATAATTTAGGTAAAAAACATAGAAGTAGAGGAATAAAATGATGTAGAATAAATGAGATAATCTCCTCAATTAATATGTCCAAAGCCACCTAAAAGCTATAGAAAATTGAGATTGTTTTTCTTGAAGCTCAACGTAATTCCTAGTTGGAATCACCAATTATTTTTGGTTGATTTTGGCTCCAAGCAAGTGCAGACCTAGGGTTTCGTCTAGAACCTGCAAAAATGTAATTTCCGTCTTAAGAATCTCCATCCCTCATGAAAAAATGATATCCCATATGATGCTCTCATTTTCCTTTTGATATAAAATCCAATAAAACCTAGCCCACCATCCTTGGGTTTGATAAATCACTTAAGATTATGGAAAACATAAGTGGTTGAGCAATTGTAATAAAATTCACATTTATGTGTCTAAGACAGATATAAAAACTATCCATATGGGTACATAAATAATTTACTATGTTTTTCACTTAAGTGACCCATTACACATTAAAATTATTTTTAAGTGTAAAACATTGACTCTATTACCCCACATGCCTAGGGGTAATTAGAGGAAATCATATCTTGTGGCTTGCAATCGAGAACATGATCCCTACCATGATGATGATCAACATTCCCACAGATGGAATCCGAATATCACCCCTCATTCACCTTTACAAGTACAGGTCAACCAAGGCTCATCACATCCAGGCAACCCAGAGTATGGGAGATGGTAAGCCATCATGACTCAGATAAAGATATAAAGAATGAACGAGAGGTATCTAAATTGCAACCTGCCTAAAGTCTAGTTGCTTCACAACTGTTGATTATTAATGGTTGTCAAATCAACTTTCTTTCCATTCATTCGATTGTGATTTTTTCTCAAAATTACTGTGGAAACCAAGTGAATAAGAACCACAACATAAATGAATAATAATGGTTGGCTAGTTGAAGATGCATTCACCTAGAGAATCCATGTTCCTCGACTTAAACCAATTTCAACGAGGATAAATCCTAATTTTGTTGGTGATTTAACCGATGAAAGAGAAATAATTTCCCCTTAGCCATTTTTTAGGATCATGGTCAAGTAAGATTGACAGTTCTCGGGTGTTCCTAGCTCCTCCGATGGATCAACAATTGTCATAGTTCCTTATTTGGAGTCCCTTTTGAAACTAATCCTACAGAAATACGAAGAGGCACTTGTGGTGGATGGTCTAGATCCACTCTCGGACCTTTTTCAAGTAGGACCGATGAACATTCTAGATCTTCTCCCAGGTACCTAAGCATCCTGGTCGAGTGTCACACCAGTCAAACAATGAAGCACTATCAAGGCCAATTAGTGATTTCCACATGAACAAGTGGAACTTTCCAAATACATAGGTCAATGCACCAAAAATGGGTGACAGGTGTCCCACCCCCCTACCATGGCAAAGCCATCGTGGGCCAGAGAAAATTCACCACATTCCCAAGGTGATGGTAGCCTGCTCATTTCTACCTTAGCTGAATTTCTACGTGGACATGTGGAACCCATCGGATGCACAGGTCAATATGTCAAAAGTGGGTAACATGTGTCCTTCCTGGTTGCCTCATTAATCCTTCATCAGACCAATATAAGGTTGTCATGTGTCTAGTGTCAGTGTGAAAATAGTTTCCTAAGCCATTTTTTTCTTTTTGTCGACCATAGATCAACGACTCCCTTTGTTTCGAAGAAATATCAATGGTAGAGATCATGGTGGATGTCATTGTTGACAAAAATGCAGAGAATTTTTGGATACATAGATTAATGTCAATGAAGAAATCAATAATTGGTGAAATGAAAAGAGATGAAATCTCGACATGCCAATGCAACATTGTCAGGACAAACCATCATCTTACACGTGGACATGTGAACCCATCGTATATACAGATTAGCATCCTAAAAAATGTGTGACACGTGTCTTGTCCTCCATGCCACATCAGTATCAGTGTAGACCATTATAAGGCCTCCACATATCCATGGTGACGTTAGCATGACCGTCAAATTCCTTAACCGATTTGGTTTATGGTCTATCCAAATCAAGGACCCTTTTTGCTTCAATGAAATATGGATGGTGGAGATCATTGTATAAGTCGTCGGCGATGAAACGCAATGAAAAATCCCCAACGTAGGTTATCCCCAATCGCCCTGATGATGACATCATTAAATAAAAGACAGGTTCAGCCAATTAACATTCCATATCAACGATTCAGTTTCAAATTTAAATGTCAGGGCATTTGAGGCTCATCATTCTGCGTATCAACGACCTAGATTTGATCAGGTCTATGATGGAGGGTTTATATTCATTCCAAGATGGATGGCCCATATTCAATCACATTTATATATAGACCGATGATGATTTTATAGTCGATACACTAAGTGTTGGGGTTTTCTTCCAACAACGTGAAGTTCCATTTTTAAATATCAACGGTCGAGATCGATTCGACGGTTGTTGAGTCGTGTGATCTCTGCAGTTAAGATTTTGAGCTTCCAACTAAAGAGGAAAATGATTACAGATATTTCTAAGGAGAAATCATGATGAATTTCTCATTCTGTAGGTTCCCAATTGCCCCATTATCTCAACATAGCAGAATTCATGCAGTTAAAAGTAATTGATTTTGACCAAAGTGGAAACCATTCAAGAAATCAATTGGTAAGACATTTCAAGAAGTTAGAATTTGTTTCAATAAGCGGTTTTAGGGATTGAAAGAGAGGAATAAAAGACAATGAAGGAACATGTTGTTAACATCAACACTTTGGGGAATTGAAGAGTTTCTGACTACCAAATTTGTTTGACCAAATACCTTGAGCACAATCACTTGATAAATGCAGAAATAAACAAAGATTAATCCCCTACATGTAATTTTAAGTATGTAATTATTTCCTTATAGTATTTGTTTTCTCGTAAAGCATCTCCTTCCACTCTTGCTTTTATTGTATCATACCTAATATATAAAAGCTCAAGCAACAATCCATTCATTATGTTCAGTGTTACTTTATGATGTCTAGTAATGACACATAATTGATTTCATCTAAATGTATGACTATTTCTTGTCATTTTATTTGTGCATTTAAATGATATGCGGAAGGTACCTCCATGTATTTGAATGTGTGAAGATGTTGATTGTTTGAAGAAAGTTTTTATTGATTTGTATGCATATGTTAGAGCTATTGAATTCTTAATTTCTCGGCACATTGTTCTTTTCCATATTCTATAGGATTCATTCTTAGCAGTGCCTTGTATGTTTATTTTATTTTTCCTCTGATCCATCATTTCATCCTCCTTTCAAGCTTGATTTACTGAAAAACTCGTGGAAAAATCCCTTTCATATTTGAGAGAATTTGTAAAATTAACTTAGAAATATTTGAAGGACAATATGGCCTCTGCCAAAAGACACACCAGAAGACACCTTGTTCCGGACCAAAGTCCAATATATTCAGATCCAAAAAATATCGTGACTTAGAGGAACATCAGAGAGTGTCATGCCTCCTTTTTCTCAGGTAACCCTTATCTTGAAATCTCTCCTTCTTTTATTCATCAAAATGCTAAATATATAGATCTAACTGATATACCTAAAATTTTATTTTTGCTTCTAAATTCCCTCCATAACTTTTAATAGACCTCCAAAATTATCCTCTATAATTTAATCAAGAAGTCAGTTCTCCCCATCAACCCTTCTTGAAAATTCTCGTTCCTCCTTTGTATTTTGAATCCCATAACACTATTATTAAAAATATTATGGTTGTCTTAGGTGGAGGGATACCTAGGGGAAATCAACCTCCCCCACCCCCTACAAATCCTTGGGTCACTTCCATATTTTCCCCATTAAATATGCCCCAAATCACCCATGACCTTCCTGAGAATTACATGAAATATATGCCCAAATTTGATGGGGATAAAACGCGTTCATCTGAAGAGAATATGAGTTCTTTCTGAGACTTTATAGATAACCAATTTGGAGAGCATAATGATGTCTTCATGAGGCTATTTGTCCAAACTCTAGGGGGGGATGTTGCATACTTTAAGGCCTAGGCATAAAATAGTTGTTGCAGAAAGTCAGCCTCAGGATAAGAAAGTTGGTCCAAAGTTGTCCAAAGATAAAGCTAGAAAGATTCTGGACATCCCTAAGGTACATGAAGTTTTGGAGACTATAAAAAGGTAAAGAGAAACTAAAGATCTTGAGGAATTAGTTTCACCTTTCAATTTTGATCGTGAATTATCTAACATCAAGATTCCTATTCCTTTGGTGGAGCTGGATAAAAACCCCTCATACCATAAATAGAATGAAAAAATGATGTTGGGGAAGGGATCAACAAATCCCCCTGATACTTTGAATGTACAAGATGAGTCCCCTACCATAGTTTTTGGTCCTCATATTGATGACAAAGACGCATCTGTGGAACCATTCTATGTGACCTTGAATATTCATGATAATATGATGCACAATTGTATGCTCAATTCTAGAACATCACATAATCTGACACCCAAAGTAGTCATGGAAACATTGGTGTTGGAAATAACCAGAACCTATCATGACCTTTATTTGTTTGATGCGAGGAAAGTGAAATTTTATGGGCTGATTAAAGATATGGTTTTCACCCTAGGCTAGCTTCTTGTAAAGAGCATTATGATGGATGTTGTAGTGGTTGATGTACCAACCAATTATGGCATGTTGTTGTCCAGAACATGGGCACAAAAATTTGGAGGCACTATGTATATGGATATGAATTATGCCATCATACCAATTTTTGGAGTAGAGCTTAGAAGGTTGTATTGAGAGACAAAGTTTGTGTGTGTGGTGAGTGATCAGAACAACCATGTGAATCATCCCATATATGTTGTTGATGAATATATGGGTTGTTGTATCTTATCTGTAAATGAAGAGTACAATGAAACCCCATTGCTTGCAGATCCTCTTGTAATCCCTATGGAAGGAGTGGATGGTATATGGAAATTGTATTTTTACAGTGCATTCTCAAAAGAAGGAGATGGGGCTGGCATAGTGTTCATCTCTCCTACCAAAAAATAAGTTCATTTTTCCCACAAACTTGAGTTTGAGGCCACCAATAATGTAGTTGAATATGAGGCCTTGATCTTAGGCCTAGAGGCAGCAAGAAAAATGCAAATTATTGAGATGGTGGTATTTGGAGATTCAGAGCTAGTTCTGTAACAAGTAAGAAGTTCCTATCAAACAAGGCATCCAAGAATGAGGGCATACAAAAATCGGGTATGGGATATGATTGATCGTTTTTATGTAGCTTTCAATATTTCTACTATTTTGAGAGAGTTTAATCAGTTAGTTGATTCCTTAGCAGCAACTTCTAGTACCTTTAAAGTACCAGCCACCCCTCAATTTAAATACGACATCAAGATGAGATACAGAACTTCCATTCCTAATAATATCAAATACTGGAAAGTTTTTGAAGATGATCAACCAATCAAAAAATTCATGGAAGTGATAGATGATTTTACAAATACTAATATTGATTCAGATGGTGAAGAAGACACCAAACAAGAGATTGGGGAGGAGGCTGAAGAGATCCCTAAATTTAGCAATTAAATGGATGAGCATAAAGTCTTGAATATTAATAATAACTTCATTCCCAAAGGATTGGTTATGTTAGAACAATTGTTTGATAGAAATGATGTACATGTCAAACGAGTTGTCCTCCCCAGAGATGATAACAATGAGGAATATAATATTGGGACTAAAAAATATCCTAAATATATTAATTCGTCCAAAAATATTCATGCTGATCATAGGGCAGAGTATTTGTAGTTGTTCAAAGATTACATGGATGTCTTTGCATGGAGATACGAGTACCTAAAAACTTATGATACCAGTATCATCCAACATCAAATACCCCTCAATCCTGATACTAATCCTTTCAAGTAGAAGCTCAAGCAAGTTAATACCCTTCTTTTTCTTACCATTGAGAAAGAGGTTTTTGAAATTATTAGATTCCCAAATTAGTAATTCCCTTAAGCTACTCAAAATGGGTTGCTAATTTAGTTCTAGTGAGGAAGAAGAGTGGGGAAATAAGCCTATGTGTAGACTTCATAAACCTGAATAAATGTTCTTTACAAGATAACTACATTGTATCCAAGATGGATCATATACTGTAGAAAGTGGTGGGGGGAAATAGGATATCTATGATGGATGGTTTTTTAGGATACAACCAAGGGCCATGCACCTAGATGACAAAAACAAGACAACCTTCACAACACCATGGGGGACTTTCATGTATGAAAAAATGCCTTTTGGTATGATAAATGCAGGAGAAACATTTTAGAGATCTATGGACATTTATTTTGTGGGTGAGAGAGATAAGTTTATTGTCATATACCTTGATGAAATGATTGTTTTTTCCAAGATAGATGAATATCACATCAAACATTTAAGGAAAACCTTTCTGACATGTAGGAAGATTGGGTTGTCCTTGAACCTCAAAAAGTCTTATTTTTCTATGGAAGAAGGAAATATTGTTGGCCATATGGTATCCAAAGAAGGGGTGAAGGTAGATCCGGAAAGGGTGGAGGAAATCAAACAAATTGCTCGGCCTAGGAAAAAAAAAAAGAGGTACAAATTTCCTAGGTAAAATAGGTTTTTTGAGAAGGTTTGTCCCAAATTTCATAGAAATGGTGAAGCATATTGCCAACATGTGAAAAAAGGACCATTAATTCAAGTGGACAGTTGGAGCTAAATAATCCTTTCAGCAAATCAAAGCATCCTTGGGAGAAGATCAATTTCTTATCATCCCAAATTATGATAAAGAGTCTCATTTTTTCTTTCACATTGATTCATACTATAGTTGTCATGTTGCTACAAAAGAATGAGGAAAATCAAGAGTAGCACATAGCCTTCTTTAGCAAGGCCTTGAGAGATGTCGAACTAAAGTATAACAACATGGAAACACATGCTTATGCATTCGTCAAAGCATTAAAGGCTTTCAGAGATTATATACTACACTCTAAGATATTGGCTTTTGTACCTACCAACACTATAAAAGACATTCTCACATAGCCTATTAGTGAGGGAAAAAGAGGTAAATGGATTTCTAAGATTCAGGAGCATAACGTGGAGATCAAGCCCACAAAGTTGGTAAAAGGACAAGGACTAGCCAAATTGTTGGTCAGATCTAATGTGAGGTTTTAGACTTGAATTCACTGTCAAAAAACATTGCAGGAGCAAAATCTAAAGAGGATGAAACACAATTACCTTCATTAGATGTAAGTGCCAAATTTTCTCAGTCTGATTGGTATAAAGTCATTATATTTTACTTGCAAAATTTCAGCTGCTCACCAGCATGGGATAAAGCCAAAGCTAGGTCTATTAAGATTGAGGATGTAAAGTATTGCATCTTGTGGGGGAATCTATTTTGGAAGGACCCAAGGGGAATCCTACTCAATTTACTCACTGAAGAAGAAATTGAAGGCATAATCATTGAGTTTCATAAGGGTGTGTGTGGGGGTCACCATGCTTGGAGAGCCAATACATAAAAGATCCTTAGAGCTTGGTATTACTGGGCCTCTTTATTTTTTGATGCTTGGTTCAAGCATGTGTAGAATGTCAAATGTTTGCAGGAAATTAGAAGTTGTTTTCCCTCCCACTAAATCCAATGAAAGTTGAGATACCTTTTCAATAGTGGGGATTAGAATTCATTGGCGAGATTAATCCAAATTAAAGTGGACAAAAAAATGGGTTTTGACAGCCACTGATTATTTCACAACATGGGTAGAGGCCATACCCACAAGGGACGCCATGGATACAATCATAATAAAGTTCCTAGAGGAAAATAGCTTGGCCAAATTTGGGTGCCCAAGATAGATCATTGTTGATAATTCCCAGGCCTCCCAATCTGCCAAATTTGTTAATTTTTTTCCAGGACTATAATATAGAGCCAAGACACTCTATCTCTTACTATCCACAGGGAAATGGTTTGGTTGAATCCTTTAATAAGAACCTTATCAAAATTATCAAGAAAATGTTATCTCAAAATAATAAGGCATGGGATTCCCACCTGAAATATATTGTTTGGGAAGATGGAGTTAGCATTAAGAGGCCATTAGAACTTCCACTTTTCAATTGGTGTATGGGTTGGAAGCCATTTTCCCCATTCAACTTAGCCTCCACGTGATGAAACTACTGCAATATGAGGAGGAAGAATCAAATTATATGGATAGAAGAATTAATTAGTTGATTGAAGTTCATAAAGTAAGAGATCAAGATCAGATAAAGTCTCAAGCTCATCAAGAAATAATAAAAGAAGTATTTGATTAAAGGACCAAAGAAAGAAATTTTATGGCAAGGGATTTGGTTTTGAAATGGGATTCTCAAAGAGAAGCTAAAGGGAAACATGGAAAGTTTGATAATATTTGTCTTGGACCCTTCCAATGGTTGCAGTCCAAGATAACAACACTTATGATTTAGCTCAACTAGATGGGGATTTGTTTGGGGCTCCTATAAAAGGGAGGTTCCTCAAGCACTTATTGCAGTACTTATCACTAAAAAAAATTCTTACCATGTACAAAAATAATCCCTTTTCATTTACATTCATGAATTTTTAATTTTACTTCATTCACCATGTTATAACCCTATGATTCATAGGATCAACTCGTGACTGGAAAATTTTCACTCTTGGTGTAATTTGGTTGTAAATAATATTTCATTTTGCAAATTTTTTTCAAAAGAAAAGAAAAAAGATAAAAAGAGAAGAAAAGAAAAAAGATGAAAAGAAAAGAAAAAGATTAAAAAGAAAAGAAAAGAAAAAGACAAAAGAGGGCATAAAAGAAAAATGATATATCCCCATGCAATAATGATGACTTATCCATACAGTTTAATCATGGTTAAGTCTTTTTGAATTTATGTTCATAGGCTTAGTGAATAAGGCTTGGCTAAACTGTTTAATCTTAGCCAAGTAAATAGGTTAGCTAGTGAATAAATTTGATCAAACTGCCTAAACTTGATCAAATAGCCCCAGGGTAAAGTAAATTCTTAGCCCAACAGTTTATTCTAGGCTAAATGTGTTAGGTTGGTAGGATAGAACATAGGTTAATTGGTTTTATTTCAATAAAACAAGCCTAATGATGGTCGAGATTCTTGGTTTTGATGTTTGAATGATGTTTTCTAACCCCTTGGTGACCAAAATGAGAGGGAATGGCGTTGAAACCCACAAAATACGCACTATCCTAAGTTTTTTCAAAGTAATATGTTGCGTGCTCCATGATTAAAGGGTGTGATAAGATCAATGGCTGAGCATGCAGCGCTCAAATCTATGTCCGACAAGAAATTTTGGACCCCCCCCGACCGTTCTACCTTTAACGGTGGGGGGGGTCCGATATGGTGGTTTTTCTTGGCGGGCCCCATCCTAATGTGGCGCAAATCCGTTACGTCAGACCCCCCTCTCTCTAAACCATTTACTTCCTACCACCCCCTCAGACATACCGCCATACCAGCCTTCCTATAACACTGCCACCTCATGACATCACACTCCACTAACCTGTCATCTCATGATGTCACATTCCACTACCTCCCCTTACAAGACTTGTCCCATCACTTTGTCAGCATATTCTCCCCACTTACCCATCATACATCAGATCCCTTTTTCACCTACCCTCCAATCACCACCTTCCACATCATCCTGGCACACCCGTTACTCATCCTTTGTTTTCCACCTAATACCCAGTTATCTGCTAGCCAATTAATACAGGCTAAAATATTCGTTAGTTTTATGACCTGTTCCCCGCTCCTAAAGGATACCCGTTTGCCCAAATTTAATCTTTTTTGCATACCAGAAGCTCTTTTCCCCCACCATTTTCAGCCAGTAACCAAGATAAAGTCAAGTATCCGCTAACATTTTTTGTTTTAGTTGTAGCTACCAGTTGAATTGATGGCTCCAAAATCTAAGAAATCATAGGTCGAGGAAAACCTATTCCTCCCGCCTCCTGTCGATCCCAACCAGATCCCGCTAGCTGACAAAGACTACCTGATCTGAGAGACCAGGTGTGAATTTGATTTCGCTAAATTGCATTCATGGTTCAGGGAAACCTTCTTGGATCAAAGTGACGAGATTTTCCCAAATTCTCCCTCAAGTGCCAGGCGCATTATCTCCCCGATCAAAGAGCCATTGTTTCATTTTCTAGAGAGACCCTTTCACTATCACACACGAGGCCATTGACCAGATGATGCAAATCCACAGAGTCGAATCCCCCTCTCCTTTCACCCTTGAAGTTCTTACTAAAATGCACCAGAATCTGTCTTTTCCACAGAGAGCGTAGATTTTCAAGTTTTTCCTCCCACAAAATGCCCAATTCCCCAAGAAAAATCCCCCCTACCGTTCTTCCATGTTTTCAAAAAAAGGCAACCAAGTCATTTCATCCTGGTGTTGTCTGCTTGGATATTATTTAGACGAATGGGTGGACAAGCCAATCCTAGGTTTCTTGTCAATTTTTTTGGTTGAAGAGAAAGCCACCACTCAGTTCAACTACATCAGTTTTCTACATGAGAACATGCATGAGAAACTTTTCAAATTTCCCACAGAGGGCATGTTCCAGTATTCTTCAATACTGGCTTACATATTCATGTTATTTCAAGCATATAATTTCTTGTTTCCCATGTAGAAATTGGACCAAGATGGCAGACCATAGCTTGTCACCTCTTGGACTTCACTACTGAGGAAAAACTCCCCAGAGTTTAATTTTGAGAAATTCATTGAGCAGTTTTACCACCCATTGGTAAGCATGCTCAGTGGTAGACAAGAACCAAGGATAAATGAGGAGATCCAAAGAATTATACACCTCTCAGACCTTGCCAAGACTAGAGACTGGTATCTGTATCAGAATCACACGGAAATCAGAATTTATGAATGTGAGTTGGCTCCTTATAAACTTCCAAGATATGTACCTGTAAGAATATTTGTCTTGGAATACATCAGGAAAATGATTAATTCAGACAACATACATTTTTTAGCTTTGAAGAAGAAACAACAGTTGAGAATTAAAGAGCAGATATGATCCTTTATCTGTAATAGTCGAACTGTCAGGGAAGAGGCAAATAAGCTACTAAAGGAAATGAAGTTTGGTATCAGTTTCCCTTGGCACTATGATCCATGTGGGATCATTGCAGAAATGAGATTGAGGAATAAAAGTTCCCCATATGCTCATGTGCCCAAACCTGAGATCGATAAATATGTGAATCAAACAGAGTGGGAGGTGAACACTCTGGAAGATGTTGAACAACAATATCCTCCAGCCATTATTTCACAGACCACTACTCCACAGATACCAAAGGAGAAAAGGCCTAGAAATGACACCTCCCCTCCGATTACTAAAGTCTCAGCTGAGGAATTCCAGGTGTACAAGAAAAGGCATAAAATTAGTCACACAACTGACAGGTCTGGAGAGGAAGAGACCTAGTCTACCACAGTAGTCTAGGGAGATATTTCACCATATTTCTCAGGAAGCCAACAGATAATGTCTACTTCTTCCTCAAAGAAGCATATTGATACCACTTTGACCACCCAGCCATCACAAGAGTCTTCAAAACTGAGTATCTTTGAGAAATATGATTTTATCAAGAAGAAAAATGAGATGTTGACAAGAAGCACCTATGCTCAGTTCTAAAAGAAGACCTCCACAGCACAACATAGATTTCTCTCTGCCTTTGATACGGAAAGAGGAAGAATGCACATGGCGTTCTTACAGGCACATGTGCCTCATCCAAAGGAAATCACTGATTATAAAAGGTCAACATTGGAGTTTGATGTCAAGAAGGTACATCCAGCTGATGAGATGGATTTGCATAGAAATACTGGAGAAACGGTTTTCTCAACATTGGCCAATGCTTCCACAACTGCTGAAAAATTATAGGTTTCTCTGAACAATGTTCAGACTCAACTAAAACTGGAAAAGGTGTCATCTTTTGCAAAATATAACAGGATCAAGTCTTTGGAAGAGTTGGTACTTAAAATTGGGTATGACCCCTCAAACATGAAAGTAGTTGAAGAACTACTAAAGAAAAAGAACGCTGACATAGCCTCTTTGAGGAAGCAATTAAAACTGTCAGCTACTGAAGATTCAAAAACCAAAGAGATGGCAAAGACAGAAGGTCAAAAATAGGAGATGGTAAAATTGATCATAGAGAAGAATGTACAAATAAAAGAGATGGAGGCATAGCTGGAAAAACTAGTAAAGGAAAAATAACAGACAAATCCTATGGAGGTCATCCCCTTAAGTGCAGTTCCCCTCACAAGATTTAGCACTGTGAAAACATCATCCACCACCACTGCACAACTTTCATCAGTTGCCCCAGTGATAGTTCCAGGGACATCTGAAGCTTTAGCAACATCAATGGAGAAGATGACTTTACAAGGAACATAAATCAAAAGATTGGAACAAGAGATAGAGAATCTCCAGAAGCTAAAATTTGCTTTCCAAGCCAGTTACAATACAGAGAAACACACATCAGAAAAACTAAAGAAGGAGATACAACATCTGCAGAAACAAACAGTTGTGGGAAAAACACTGGAAGAAGACAAAGAGAACATTTGGATGGATACCTCAAAATCCATAAATGAAATCTGGCCCATGGTGCAAATCATGTTTGAACAACATGAACTGGTGTTGAGGAGCAGGCAGGCTATCGACAAGATAAAGGGAGAGCTGGGAGAAATGTCCACAGAAGCAAATGAAATCATCAGGTTTCTTAATTCGAAAACCAAAGAAGAGATGGAAAACCTGAAGATCAAGGATAGGACAGAGACTATCCTCGAGGTCAAGAGGGTTCTGCCCAAAAGAGGACTAATGTTACAATTGGAGGAGAAATCCCGCAACATGGATATCGGAGTTCAAAGATTTTTTAGCAAGATCGATGTTTTACAAAAGAAAGGTCTTCCCGGTTTACTAGTTCTAAATGAAAAGTTGATGACACTCTCCAATTACAAGCAAACAATCACCATGGTGGCAAAGGATAGATCCAATTTTTAAGGGATACAGGGTAGCATAACAGGTAAATCATTTTTAGAGACTCTGCAATTATATCTCAGTATCCAACATGAAATTAAGTACATTTTTATCATTAAGCCGACTTTTTCCAAATATACAGAGATGCATGAAATCTACTACAGGTTATTAAAAACCACCATTCCCAATCAGAAAAGATGGGAAGAGTTGTGTGAATTGATCAAATAAAGGATGAGGTGTAAAAAACAAGTCATCATGCAGGGTAGTCAAATTCAAGCGAATGACTCCCCAACGACCTTCCCCAAAATCAACATGAAGAATCTGACAGATCATTAGCAATTCCTACAATTTCGTATTCTACTATCTAGTTAGTTAGCCTGATATTTTTCCACATCCTGATCATTAATGACAGGATCGATTGTAATCTTTTTTATATATACTTCAAATTTTGAAGTACTGAGGGTTGATCTTTACGCCCAAGCAAGATGTAAGAACTGTAATCTTTCTCAAGATATTTACCAGTAATAAAAAGGACATTTCATAGGATTCCTGCGTGTTAACTGTTGGTGATGTTTTCTCCTCTTCGTTGAATGGTTTTTTCTATCTTCGTAATCACTTATGTTTTCTATATCTGATCATTTAAAAGAAGTTGAAGTTGCAGAATTTATCTTTGTATACTCTGTTTCTAGCTTTTAAAGATCTAAATGTTTATCTTCTAACGTTATGATAAAGAAATTCTTAAATGCTTCTTTGTTATAATTGATTTTCTCATATTTTCTGCTACCCATCATTTTATTCTAAAGGATCTAACAATTGAATTACCCTGCCCTATGAAAACACCTTATAAAATCTATTCTTTGATCTCAAATTTTATAAAACAGACCCCATGGCCCAATGGATGCGTAAGCGATATTTCAGCCATTTTTATAAAACAAACAATACAGTCTCATTTGTTTAACTAGCCTAATATCTAAAACCTAAAACAAAGTTAAATCTTACAGAGAGATCTCTCTCTGAAACTGGAAGGGCTAGATCCCAGTTTCGAAGCAGTTGGATAAAGTTACCTTTGGTAAATTTCTTCTACATAGTGACAACCTCTGGGAATTTATAGAGCTATAACTTAGTGGCAACCATACTGGGGAACTGAACAAACTTTCCTTCCCAAGATTTATTTTTCCTCAGATAAAGAAAACTTTATTTCTGAACTAATCACAAAATCTAAACTTATAAATAGATAATGTTCAGAGGTTGTTAAAGTTTGTATATAATTAGTTGATTTTTTCTAAAATTAAAAATTATGGCTCCTAAAAGAGTTTTCACTAGATCTCATCCAGATCCAGAACCTGCAACAACAATAGACAATCCCAAAAAATTACTTAGAAAGAAAAACATTGCAGAGGGTTCCGGGAGTCACAGTCCTCTTCATTGATCCCCTTCTCTCCCAGAGAAGTTGGTTTCCCTTCAGGATCTCGAGTTTGACATATCTTTTGAACAAATCCTTTTTAGAACAAAATCCGACATCTTTTTAAGTGAAACAATCTTAGATCAAACCATCCTACAACCCAGGACCCCTGAAATACTATCTCCCAGGGCAGACGTTGATCAAATCTTTCTTCAATAATTTCACAAGTTAGAAGACCTAGTAGAAAATCTTGATTAAGCCTTAGACAAATCTCACTTCCAACAATCAGTCGAACTTTTTGCCTTGATTATTGTTGCACCTTCTGTTAAGACTAAATCAGCTCACTCTGTTCCTCCCAGTCCTTCATCTTCCACAGCCTTTGTCACCTCCCCTCCAATCACACAGGTTGTTGTCTAGCCTCCTCCACTAATCATGGCAATGAGATATGCTCCATTGGTGTTAGCCACTCCTTTACATCCCATGCCCTAGGACTATCAAAACAGACTTCCTCAGTTTGATGGTACTGGTCCTCTGAATGCACAACAACATGTTGACAAAATGAATGATTATTTTGATTTGTAGGAAGTTGATGAGGATGATGTGCAGATGAGACTATTTGCAGAGAGTCTGACTGGAGAAGTCAAAAAGTGGTTCAAAACCTTATGTGTTTATTCCATAACTAACATTATTGATTTTCATCAAATTTGTCTTGATAGATGGGAGGTAAAGAAAAATCCTCTCCAGATCTTGTTATAATATGAGAATATCATAAGGAACCAAGGAGAGACAGTGCAATATGACTGCACTCGTTTCAACAATCTATACAATGAAATTCTAGCTGATATCAAACCACCTCAAGTTTTGGCATTAATAAATTCCCCTATGGATTTGATGTTGGCATGTCATATCAGCTAAGGGAAATAAATTCTTCTACTCTGGGAGACATGCAAAAAAGTGTCGTTAGTGTGGAAGAAAATCTTTTAGCCAGAAGAGCCAAGCAGAGAACAAAAAGGAGGGTCACCATCAAGGAAGAGCCTTCCAATTCCTCATCAGATGCTAAAATAGATTCTCTATCTAGAGCTATGGAGAGAATGATGGAGAGACTTACTGTAGCTAACAGAAACCCACCCAGGGAAAACCAAGTTGCTCCTCAAATTCAAAACCCAAACTTTAGAAGAAATATGCCCCAGATCCGACAGAGAGATCTTATAGATCAAAGAGAATAGAGGGGGCACGATCAGCAGATCATACCACCCCTCCAAGAGAATTACGTTGATGATGGGGAGGAGGTAATCGAGGAGTTTTATGACACTCATATAAACCTCATGGGCATTCACGATGATGAATCCATTTTTCTTACTCAGGAAGAGCATGAGATTTTTCTCCTTTCACAAACAGAGGTAAATGAGGAAGGAGAAGAAACAAAACAACATGCCTTTGAAAATGCTATAATGGAGTTCCACGGGCAGTATAACTTGAGAAGAAAGAAGGCAAATGGCAACCCTCCAAAAAAGGCTACTGAAACAAAGAAGGCTACCGAAACAAAGAGAATAGCAGAGACCAAGAAAACCTCATAAACCTCTCCCAAGAAAGTCTCTAAGAGGAATAATGGTGAATCTCCTATAAAAAGAACTCACAAAATTTTACAAAGATCAAATCAAACTGAGGTTTCATCAACTAGTCAACCAAGTGCTTCTTCACATAAGACTCTTATGGATAAACCAGAAGTGCAGAGCCTAAGCAAAGTTTCTGCTACTTTCATCCTTGAAGGGGAACTAGCTAAACTGAAGATTCCCATTCCCCTTTCTGAGATGATGAGCAAGAACGCTTACAGGTCTCAGGTGATTAAATCTTTAAGCATCGAACCAGAGATAGGTACGAAGGCCTTGAATGTTAGATCATCAAATTAATTAGAAACGATAAATCTTGTTGATGAACAACCAAAGCTCATGTTCGATCCTGAAGTTGATGGTCAAACCGACAACGGTGTCGTTGCCCCCTTCTGAATCATCCTGAATATCCACGACTTGATATTACACAATGCTATACTACATTCAGGTGCCTCTCACAACCTGATTCCCAAAGCTGTGATGGAAAAATTGGGACTTGAGGTCACCAGACCCTATAAGAATTTGCATTCTTTTGACTCCGGTAAGGTCAAATGTATAGGGCTAATTAAGGATTTATGCATCACCCTAGCTCAAATCCCAGCAAAGAATATGGTGATGAATATCGTACTTGTAGACATTCCCCCATAATACGGTATGTTACTGTCAATATCATGGGGAGCTAAGATGAAAGGAACCCTGCAACTAGATATGTCCTATGCCACCATCTTGGTATTTGGACAACAGAGAAGACTGTACAGAGAAACCCTGATGAAGTATATGGTCAACAGTCAGGAAAATCTACTCAATTAACCACTATACTTTGCACACTGTGATCTGGATTCTTTCATTCTGTATAATGATGTTGACTTGGAAGAACAAATCGCTCAGCTAGAATATGATACACTTGATTTGAAAGAAGATAAAGCAATCATTGAGGTAAGAAATACTGAAACTGTGTAAAGTGAGGAACTTCCAGCAGACTTTTGGAGCATGGATTTTGATGGAGCCGTGAGCAAGGAGGGAGATGGAGCTAGAGTTTGGTTTCATAATCACAGATCAAGGTACTCAGAGAGTCATTCTTACAAACTAAATTTCCAATGCACTAACAACATAGTTGAGTACGAAGCTTTGATGCTCATCATGAAACTACTGAAGAAGGTTGGTGCCAAATAGATTATGGTAAGGGGTGATTCTGAATTGATTATCAAGCAAATTAAAGGTGATTATGAAGCTAAACATCCCATACTTAGAGCTTACAGGAACGATGTTTTAGATGCCCTTCAATGTTTTACTGAAATTGACTTGCAGGTAATGCTCAGGGGACAAAACATACTTGCAGACGGGTTGGCTACATCAGAAGCTACATGTAAAATTCCTTTCCATCCCACTTGAAAATACACAGTGGAGGTGAAGTGTCGACCAACCGTTCCTGACAATATTAGATACTGGCAAGTATTTGGGAATGATGATCAAATTGAAGACTTCCTACAATGTAAGAATGATTTTGAATGTAGAAATATAGATTTAGAGAATGATGATGATGATGTAAATAAATCTATTTTTGAAAATGGTAGTGTAAATAGAGTAGACTCAGATGAAATGAAAGAAAATGAGGTAGATTCTGGTATTTTACAGTTGAAAAATAATGTGCTACCTAGAGGTCTAGTTCCACTATAAGACTGTTTCGATTTTAATGACGTAGCGAAAAAACAAAAAATTGAAGCTAGTGGTAAAGAGGTCGAAGAATGCAACATAGGAACAGAAGAAAAACCCAAGATGATAAAAATTTCCAAGTCTCTACCCCCTGAGAAAAAACGCAAATACATTGAACTGTTTAATGAATATGTAGATGTGTTTGCTTAGGGTTATGAGGACTTAAAATCTTATGACACAATTATCATACAACATCGGATCCCAATAAAAGAAGAACACAAAACTTTCTGGCATAAACTTAGAAGAATCAATCACAAGTTGTTTCCCCTGATAGAAAAGGAAATCAAAAAAATGTATGATGCCAAAATTATAGTCCCCTTGAGATTTTCCAAATGGGTTTCTAACTTGGTTCCTACCAGGAAGAAAGCTGGTGAAATAAAGATTTGCATTGATTTCATAAATCTGAACAAGGTTTCCCTCAAAGACAATTACCCTTTGCCTAAAATGGACCATATCTTACAAAAGGTAGTTGGGGCCAATAGAATCTCCTTTCTAGATGGTTTCTCAGGTTACAACCAAGTCCTTGTCCACCCAGATGACCAGGAGAAAACAACATTCACCACGCCTTGGGGAACTTTCATGTATGTGAAAATGCCCTTTGGTATGATGAATGTTGGTGCCACCTTCCAAAGAGAATTGGATATTTCTTTTGTGTACAAACTTGGAAGATTTATATTCATATATCTAGATGATGAGACTATATACTCCAAATCTGACGAGGAAAACTTGCAACACCTCAGACGTGTGTTTGAGAAATGCAGAAAGTTTGGGATTTCATTAAATCCAAAGAAACGCCTTTTCAATTTAGAGGAAGGCAAGTTGTTGGGACACATAATCTCTAAATAGGGAATTAAAATAGATCCCAGCAGAATAGAAGCCATCCATAAACTGAAACACCCTAGGAAAATCAAAAAGTTACAATCATTCATTGGAAAAATAATTTTCCTAAGAAGATTCATACCCAACTTGGCCGAACTTCTTAGGAATATCACTAATATGTTGAAAAAAGACACCAAAATCAGATGGAACACCGAGTTCAAACAGTCATTTGAGAAGGTGAAACATGCACTCACCCAAGCCCCATTTTTTATCATCCCAGATTACACCAAAGACTTTTACCTTTTCTTTTTTGCATCTAAACACACCATCGCAGCAGTACTATTGTAGAAAAATAGTGAAGGGTATGAACAACCCATAACATTTTTCAGCAAAGATTTGAGAGATGTTGCGTTGAACTACAACATAATGGAGAAACAAGATTTTTCCCTAGTAAAGGCCATAAAAGATTTTAGAGTCTATATTCTTCATTCCCACACAATTGCATATGTTCCAAACACAGTGGTAAAGGATATCCTGACTCAGGATAATCCATATGGTAGGAGAGGAAAATGGATTGCGGTTATTCTGGAATATGACATCGAAATAAAACCCACTAAACTAATCAAAGGTCAGGGTTTGGCCAAACTAATGGCTGAATCTAATTTTCATGCTCTAGACATTAATTTTGGTTGCAGTTGACGAGCTGGAAGAGCAGGCGACTCCAAATGTAAAATAGGTATTCTTAAACTCTTTTTGGTATGCCGACCTCATTTTTGTACTTCATAACTTACAAGCTCCTTCTGGTTTGACTAAGACCAAAGTCATATTCATTAAACTGAAAGCATTGAAATTTTGTATTCTAGAAGGTAATATTTATTGGAATGATCCTAGTGGTATGTTGCTTAATTGCCTGTTAAAAGACGAAGCTGACAAGGTTATGTAGGATTTCCATGCAAGAGATTGTGGTGGGCATCTGAGTTGGAAGACCACAACTAACAAGATTCTAAGAGTTGGTTTCTACTGGCCCACATTGTTCGCTGATGTACATCAAAAAGTCATCTCATGCCATAAATGCCAAGTCTTTGAAGGTAAAAAGAAGCTCCTACCTTTTCCCCTGAAACCCATTTCAGTTAAATCTCCTTTCCAACAGTGGGGCCTATATTTTATTGGAGAGATACACCCTCCTTCTTTGGGCCAACACAAGTGGATTCTCACTGCCACAGACTATTTCACAAAGTGGATCGAAGTTGTACCATGCAGGCAAGCCACTGACTCTGTTATCATTAATTTTTTGGAAAATAACATCTTGTCTTGTTTTGGATGTCCTAGAAAAATCATAACTGACAATGTAGCGAATTTCAGATCCAAAAATATTATAAAGTTTTGTAGACAATAACACATTACTTTAGGACACTCCACAACTTATTACCCTCAGGGAAATGGGCTAGTTGAGTCCTCGAATAAAATTATGGTGAACATCCTCAGGAAAACATTACAAGAAAATAATAAATCATGGCATAATAAGTTGGTTTTTGCGCTATAGGCTAACAGAATAAGCACCAAAAGATCAATTGCCATGTCTTTGTACCAATTGGTGTATGGTACTGAAGCATTTTTTCCCTTTTCCTTAGGAGTCCCTGTTATGAAACTATTGTAGGAAGCACAAGTAGAGCCAAACGATGTATAGAGGAGAATAAATCAAATGATTCACTTAATTTAATCCAGGGAAGAAGTATAAAACAAGACTTAGGTTATCCAGGAGAACATCAAAAAGATTTTTGACAGAAGAACTAAAGAAGATGATTTCTTGTTGGGTGATTTAGTGCTAAAATGGGATTCCAAGAATGAGGATAAGGGTAAACATGGAAAGTTTGATATGTTATGGAAAGTCCCTTACATCATTCACGCATTCAAAGGAAATAACACATTTTTTCTTAAAAACAGTGATGGAATAGACCTGCCAGGTGGACCTGTGAACAGCAGAATGATGAAGCATTACTTTCCAACCCAATAGAGATCTCATATATCAATTTCCAGTGTACATACCATTCCTTTACATTCAGGTTGTGTGCAGGTGTTATTGATCAGATGGTTGAAGCCTGCAGAGAAGGCCCTGAGCCACTGACCAGTGCCACCAAGTTCTCAAAATAAAAACAAATCAGATAGCAGAAATAAGAAATGGAGTAAACCTTTACAGACATCAGGAAACATTTTCTTGGCACCTCACAAGGAGAGCACCATCCCCAAGTGCAACCACTGTTATAACCCTATGATTCATAGGATCAACTGGTGACTGGAAAATTTTCACTCTTGGTGTAATTTGGTTGTAAATAATATTTCATTTTGCAAATTATTTTCAAAAGAAAAGAAAAAAGATGAAAAGAGAAGAAAATAAAAAAGATGAAAAGAAAAGAAAAGAAAAAAGATTAAAAGAAAAGAAAAGAAAAAAGATTAAAAAGAAAAGAAAAGAAAAAGAAAAAAGAGGGCATAAAAGAAAAATGATATAGCCCCATGCAATAATGATGACTTATCCATACAGTTTAATCATGGTTAAGTCTTTTTGAATTTATGTTCATAGTCTTAGTGAATAAATCTTGGCTAAACGGTTTAATCTTAGCCAAGTAGATAGGTTATCTAGTGAATAAATTTGATCAAACTACCTAAACTTGATCAAATAGCCCCAAAGTAAAGTAAATTCTTAGCCCAACAGTTTAATATGGGCTAAATGTGTTAGGTTGGTAGGATAGAACATAGGTTAATTGGTTTTATTTCAATAAAACAAGCCTAATGATGGTCGAGATTCTTGGTTTTGATGTTTGAATGATTTTTTCTAACCCCTTGGTGACCAAAATGAGAGGGAATGGCGCTAAAAACCACAAAATACACATTATCCTAAGTTTTTTCAAAGCAATATGTTGTGCGCTCCATGATTAAAGGTGTGTTGAGATCAATGGTTGAGCATGATGTTGATTAAGGTTGGTTGTCATTGATGTCAACCCTTAAAGAAAGACCTGTAGCAAAAAGGTTTGGGTAATGGACCCAATAGTGTTTGATGTAAATATGACTCATTATTTATTTTTCATGGTTGATAAGAAGTAAATATGGATGAACTCCAAAGTGGTCCCCTTATGGTGA
>JZKD02S1835010.1:422052-452778 GCA_000966675.3 Picea glauca | reverse complement strand
CACTCCAAGACTAAGCACATTCCAATCAAGTATCACTTTCTACGGGAACAGGTTGTAGAAAAGAACATCAAAGTTGAGTATGTGGGCACAAAAGAACAAGTGGCAAACATCTTTAAGAAACCACTTCCACGGGAATCCTTTGAATATCTTCACCAAAGACTTGGAGTTATTTCTACTCCAAAAATGAATGTTTTTTGAATGCTTTTTGAATTCTTATCCTATATGTCTTAGATGTACACGAGGAAGCACCATAAGAGGGCATTATGTCAGGGGAAGTAGCCCCAGATGGAAAGATACCTTTGCCATTGATGACAAAGGGGGAGAGATTTATCAGATGTAGAGGACAGAGGCATGGTTCCAAGAGGATCAGATTTATCATATGTAGAGGACAGAGGCATGGTTGCAGGGGGAGCATGAGTGATATGATTTCAATGTTGCATCAGAGTGTTGCCATCAATGCCAAAGGGGGATATTGTTGATTAAGGTTGGTTGTCATTGATGTCAACCCTTGAAGAAAGNCCATTACCCCATCATCTCGTGATGTCACATTCCACTACCTACCCTTACAAGCCTTGTCCCATCAATTCATTGGCATATTCGCCCCACTTAACCGTCATACATTAGATCCCTTTTTCACCTGCCCTCCAATCACCATCTTCCACATCATCCTGGCACACTCGTCACCTGTCCTTTGTTTTCCACCTCATACCCAGTTATTCGTTGGCCAATTAATACAGGATAACACATTTGTTATTTTTTTGACATGTTCCCCACGCCCAACGGATACCCGTTTTCCCAAATTTAATCTTGTTTCCACCATTATTGCACTGTTCACATTTTCTCTGCATACCAGAACCTCTTTTCACCTGCCATTTTCAACTAGTAACTGAGATAAAGTCAAGTATTTGCTAATGCTTTTTGTTTTAGTTGCAGGTACCAGTTGAATTTATGATGCCAAAATCTAAGAAATCACAAGTCGAGGAAAACCTATTCCTCCTACCTCCTATCGATCCTGACCAGATCCCGCTAGCTGACAAAGACTACCTGATCTCAGAGACCAGATGCGAATTTGATTTCACCGAATTTCATTCATGGTTCAACGACACCTTCCTGGATCAAAGTGATGAGATTGTACTCTAGGAATCCAATCTCCCACTGTATCTCTTTCCCCAAATTCACCCTTTTCCTGAATTCTCCCTCAAGTGCCAAGCGCATTGTCTCCCTGATCAGAGAGCCATTGCTTCATCATCTGGAGAGACCCTTTTCACTATCACACCCAAGGCCATTGACCAGATGATGCAAATCCCTAGAACCAAATCCCCCTCTCCTTTCACCTTTGAAATTCTAACTGAAATATACCAAAATCCATCTTTTCCCTAGAGAGAACAGATTTTTGAGTTTTTCCTCCCACCGAACGCCCAATTCCCCAACAAAAATCCCCCCTACCATTCTTCCATGTTTTCAAAAAAAGGAAACCAAGTTATTTCATCCTTGTGTTGTCTGCTCAGATATTATTCAGACGAATGGGTGGACGAGCCAATCCTGGGTTTCTTGTGAAATTTTTCAGTCAAAGAGAAAGCCACCACTCAGTTCAACTACAACAGATTTCTAGCTGAGAACATGCATGATAAACTTTTTAGATTTCCCATAGAGGGCATGTTCCAGTATTCTTCAATATTGGATTACATTTTCAAGTGATTTCAATAAGATAAGTTATTTTTTCCCATGCAGAAACTGGACCAGGATGGCAAACCACAACCTATCACCTCTTGGACTTCGTTGTTGAGGAAAAAAATCCCCAGAGTTTAATTTTAAGAAATTCATTGAGAAGTTTTACCACCCAATGGTAAGCATGCTCAGTGGTGGACAAGAACCAAGGATAAATGAGGAGATCCAAATAATTATACACCTCTTGGACCTCACCAAGACTGAAGACTAGTATCTGTATCAGAATCACACAGAAATCAAAATTTGTGGATGTGAGTTGGCTCCTTATAAAATTCCAAGATATGTACCTATAAGGATTTTTTCCTTGGAATACATTAGGCAAATGATCAATTTAGATGACATACATTTTGTAGCTTGGAAGAAGAAACAACAGTTGAGAATTAAAGGGCAGATAGGATCCTTTATCTATAACAGTTGAGTTGTCGGGGAAGAGGCAAACAAGATACTAAAGGAAATTAAGTTTGGTATCAGTTTCCCTTGGCACTATGATCCATGTGGGATCATTGCAGAAATGATATTGAGGAATAAAAGTTCCCCATATGCTCATGTGCACAAACCTGATATCGAGAAATATGTGAATCAAACAGAGTGGGAGGTGAACACTCTGAAAGACGCTGAACAACAATCTCCTCCAACCATTATTTCACAGACCACTACTCCATAGATACCAAAGGAGAAAAGGCCCAAAAAGGACGCCTCCCCTCCGATTACTAAATTCTCAGTTAAGAAATTCCAGGTGTACAAGAAAAGGTCGAAAATCAGTCACACAACTGATAGGTTTGGAGAGGAAGAGACCCAGTCTACCACAGTAGTCCAGGGAGAGCTCTTACCATCTTTATCAGGAAGCCAACATATGATGTCTACTTCTTCCTCAAAGAAGCAGACTAATACCACTTTGACCACCCAACCATCAGAAGAGTCTACAAAAGTGAGTATCTTTGAGAAATATGATTTAATCAAGAAGAAAAACAAGATGCTGACAAGCATCACCTATGCTCATTTTTGGAAGAAGACCTATACAACACAACATAGGTTGCTCTCTACCTTTGATACAAAAAGAGGGAGAATGCACATGGCGTTCTTACAGGCACAAGTGCCTCATCCAAAGGAAATCACTGATTACAAAAGGTCAACACTAGAGTTTGATGCCAAGCAGGTACATCCAGCTAATCAGATGGATTTGCATAGACAGACTCGAGAAATGGTTTTCTCAACATTGGCCAATGCTTCCACAACTGCTACAAAATTATAGGTTTCTTTGAACAATGTTCATACTCAACTAAAATTGGAAAAGGTGTCATCTTTTGAAAAAGATAACAGGATCAAGTCTTTGGAAGAGTTGGTACTTAAAATTGGGTATGACCCCTCAAACATGAAAGCAATTGAAGAACTACTGAAGAAAAATAACGTTGACATAGCCTCTTCGAGGAAGCAATTAAAACTATCATCTATTGAAGATTCACAAACCAAAGAGATGGCAGAGACAGAAGGTCAAAAAGAGGAGATGCTAAAATTGATCATGGAGTAGAATGAACAAATAAAAGAGATGGAGGCAGAGATGGAAAAACTAGTAAAGGAAAAAGAACAGACAAAGCCTATGGAGGTCATCCCTTTAAGTGCAATTCCCCTCACAGGAGTTACAATAGTGACAACATCAGCCACCACGACTGCATAACTTTCATCAGTTGCCCCAGTGACAGTTCCAGGGACATCTAAAGCTTTAGCAACATCAATGGAGAAGATGAATTTACAAGGAACGAAAATCAAAAGATTGGAATAGGAGATAGAGAATCTACATAAGCTAAAAGCTTCTTTCCAAGCCACTTAAAATACAGAGATACACACATCAAGAAAACTGAAATAGAAGATACAACAGCTGTAGAAGCAAATAGTCGTGGGAAAAACACTGGAAGAACCAAAGAGAACATTTGGATGGATATCTCAAAATCCATAAATGAAATCTAGCCCATGGTGAAAATAATGTTTGAACAACATGAAATGGTGTCGAGGAGAAGGCAAGTTGTTGAAAGGATAAAGGGAGAGTTAGGAGAAATGCCCACAGAAGCAAATGAAATCATCAGGTTTCTTAATTTGAAAACCAAAGAAGAGCTGGAAAACCTCAAGAGAGAGGATAAGACAGAGACTATCCTTGAGTTCAAGAGGGTTCTGACCAAAAGAGGACTAATGTTGCAATTGTAGGAGAAGTCCCAGAACATGGATATCGGAGTTCATAGATTTTTCAACAAGATCGATGTTTTTCAAAAGAAAGGTCTTCCCGGTTTACTGGCTCTAAATGACAAGTTGATGACACTCTCCGATTACAAGAAAAAAATCACCACAGTGGAAAAGGATAGCTCCAAGTTTTCAGGGTTACAGGGTAGGATAACAGGTAAAAAGTTTTTAGAGGCTCTGCAGTTGGATCTCAATATCCAACATGAAATCAAGTACATTTTTATCATCAAGCTACCGCAGGCTATTAAAAACCACCATTCCCAATCAGAAGAGATGGGAAGAGTTGTGTGAATTGATCGAATAAAGGATGAGTTATACAAACCAAGTCAGCATGCAGGGAATTCAAAGTCAAGTGAATGTCTCCCCAACGGACTTCCCCAAAAGCAGCATGAAGAGTCCAACAAATCATTAGCAGTTCCTACAATTTTGTATTATGTTATCTAGTTAGTTAGCCTGATATTTTTCCACGTCTTGATCATTAATGACAGGATCGATTCTAATATTTTCTATATATACTTCAAATTTCGAAGTACTGAGGGTTAATCTTTATGCCCAAGCAGGTTGTAAGCACTGTAATATTTCTTAAGAGATTTACCAGTAATAAAAAGGACATTTCACAGGATTCCTGTGTGTTAACTGTTGGTGATGTTTTCTCCTCTTCGTTGAATGGTTTTTTCTATCTTCGTAATCATTTATGTTTTCTATATCTGATCATTTAAAAGAAGTTGAAGTTGCAGAATTTATCTTTTTATACTTTGTTTCTGGCTTTTAAAGATCTAAATGTTTATCTTTTGACGTTATGATAAAGAAATTCTTAAATTCTTCTTTGTTATAATTGATTTTCTCATCTTTTATGCTACCCATCATTTTATTCTAAACGATCTAACAGTTGCATTATCTTGCCCTATGAAAACACCTTATAAAATTTGTTCTTTGATCTCAAACTTTATAAAACAGACCCCATATCCCAATGGATGTGTAAGCGATATTTCATCCATTTTTATAAAACAAACAATACAGTCTTATTTATTTAACTAGACTAATATCTAAAACCTAAAACAAAGATAAATATTACAGAGAGATCCCTCTCTAAAACTGGAAGGGATAGATTCCAGTTTCGAAGCAGTTGGATAAAGTTACCTCTGGTAAATTTCTTCTACATAGCGACAACCTCTGGGAATTTACAGAGCGATAACACACCATTCATTACTTCAACAAGTAGGTAGATTTCTAACATTGTAAGTTGTTGAGCAATTTTTGTCACATATCAGATCAATTTTCAGGTCTAAAGGAGATGTATCTTTTCGATTAGACTCCATAATCGAACAAAAGAAGGCACCCAGTCTATAGTTCTCAGAAAACCACAAGGGTATGTTGTCCCTGCTGGAGCCAAATGTTAGTATTGTATTTCTTCTTTCTATTAAATAAAGAATGAAAAAAATTATAAGGCCAAGATTAGACGATTTAGAAGCAAAAATTCAAGATTCAGTAGCTTTTGCGTAGCTCAGAGTCGAATATCCCTAGGGCATAATTAAGAAACAACAAGAATATGGATGCCCCTGTGCACATAAGGAAAAATTAAGCTCTCGGGGATTGTCGCAGTTCAAAAGAGGCTTGTCGCAGTCCAAATGGGGTTTTCTGCATGCGAAAGTGGGCCTAAGTCTATTATCCTAGGAGTCTATCATAAGACCACAGCCTAAAAATGTAGCATTTTGGGAGTTTTTTGGGCCCCGGGAGATTGATGACTCAGATCGTGTCATGCGCCCGAACTTTAAATCAACAATCATCATAGTTCTCTCTTTGAAGTTCCTCTACTGACCTAACTTCCAAGTGCTCTGATGGGAGTACCCCCAAGGAATGACCCAAATTTGATAGGTTCCATTATTCATGCCCCTAAGAAGATCAATGGTCTAGATTTTTCTCTCAATTATTAAAGCCTCCCAACCAAGGGTCGCATCGACATGCCAATGGGGAACTATCATAACCAATCCATAGTTGTCGCATGGACTAGTGGAACCCATCAAAATCACCCTGAAGTATATCAAAAATGGGCAAAACATTTCATATTCCCCTTCCACATCAGTGAAAACATGAACCAATGAGAAGGGGCCACGTGTCAAATATGAGATCAATAGGATGATTCTTTCCTTAGTTAATTTTTTTTTCGACCACGAAGAGATCAAGGGATCTCATTTGATCTTCCGCTCCTCTGATCAATGGTTGAGATTTACTTCACAGTTCTCTTTTTGGAGTTACGTTCAGATCCAAGCCTCAAGCACTCTGAAGAGGCTCTTCGATCAATGTTTCATATCTTATCTTTGATCTCAATATTGTCTCGGCCAGGTTTCGTGTCAGCCTGCTAGCAGAGAATTGTTAGAGCCAATCAACGACTTCCACGTGGACATGTGGAATCCACCATATGCATAGGTAAAAGTATCAAAGTTGGGTGACTCGTGTCCCGCTCCCCTGCCACATCAATACCACCATGGGATAATATAAAGTCACTATGTGTCCAAGCTAGCATCAACATGAAGAGTTTTTCCTTAGCCATTTTTTTCGTTCGTGGTCGAGTAAGATCAACAGTTCTCAGGAGTTCCTAGTTCCTTCAATGGATCAACGATCGTCATAGTTCCTTATTCAAAGTCCCTTTTGAAACTAATCTTGCAACACTCTAAAGAAGAACATGTGATGGATGGTCTAGATCTACTCGCAGACCTTTTTCAAGTAGGACCAATCAACGGTCTAGATATTCTCCCAGGTACCAGAGCATCCTGATCGAGTGCCACATCATCCCACTAGTGAATCATTGTCGGAATCAATTAGTGAATTCCACATGGACAAGTGGAACTCACCAAATACTTAGGTCAAAACACCAAAAATGGATGACATGTGTCCCACCCCCTACCACGTCAGATCCATCATGGGCTAGTGAAAATCCACCACGTTCCTAGGGTGACATCAACCTGATCATTTTTTCCTTAGCCGGATTTTTCTTTCAATAGTTTCTAAATCAACAACTCTAATGCATCATCAGACTTCCCCTGGCTACCTCATATTAATGATCGAGATGCAGTCTCAGAGTCCCCTCATCGAAGTCATCTTTGATCATTGATATGTTGAGCGTCGAGGTTGTCTTCCAACAATGTAAATTTTTGTTTTTAAATATCAACTATCAAGATCGATCATTGATATTGATCCAACAATTGTTGAGTCGTGCGATCTCCGCGGTTAGGATTTAGAACTTCCACCCAAAGAGGAAAATCATTGCAAATATTTATAAGAAGAAAATCATGGTGGATTTCTCATCCTGCAGATTTCAAACTACCCCATGATCTTAACATAGTATAATTCATGCAGGTAAAAGTAATTAATTTTGACCAAAGGGGAAATTGTTCAAGAAATCAAGAAGCGGTAAACCATTTCAAGAAGATGGAATTTGTTTCAAGAATCGTTTTTAGGGCATGAAAGAGAAGAATAAATGATAATGAAGGCACCCATTGTTAAGGTCAAAACTTTGGGGAATTGAAGAGTTTATGAAAACTAGAGGTGTTTGACCAGATACCTTGAGCACAATCAGTTGATAAATGCAGCAGGCAACAGAGATTTATCCCCTATGTTTATGTTTCAGTCTGTAATTCCTTCCTTACAGTATTTGTTTTCTCATAATGAATCTCCTTCCACTCTTGATTTTCTTGTATCATATCTAATATATAAAATCTCAAGCAACAAGGCATTCATCATGTTCAATGTTACTGTATCATGTCTAGTTATGACATAGAATTGATTTCCTCTAAATGTATGACAAGTTCTTGACATTTTCTTTGTGCATTTAAATGATATGTAGAGGTTACATCCATGTATTTGAATGTGTGAAGATGTTAACTATTTGAAGCAAGTTTTTATTGATATGTATCGATATGCTAGAGTTGCTAAATTCTTAATTGCTCAGTACGTTTTTCTTTTCCATAGGCTACAGGATTCATTCTTAGCAGTGCCCTGTATGCTTATATTTTTTTTCCTCTGATCCACCATTTCATCCTCCCTTCAAGATTGATTTCTTGAAACACTCATGTACAAATGCCTCTGATATTTCAGAGCATTTTTCAGTGGAACTGAGAACTGTTTGAGGTCTTATACTTTCAAAATAAAGAGAGAGAAAGAGGGAAAAACTTCCCAAATATAGCACAAATATTTTACTGCAAATTTGGCCTTAAGATTCATCCTAAGTCTTGGCCCCTGGGGTGCCTTGGCATCGTTCCCATAACATCCTAGAACATCACGAAGGATAACAAAATTGAATAAGAACCTGTAAGGGATAGTGAACTAAATGTAAAGTTTGTGCATTGGAGTCCCAAGTAGGTCGATAAACCCTATACCCTTCTCTTCTCCTTAACACAAAATAATTTCGAGGGATTGAGTCCTCGAACAAACTTCATAGAGAAACCTTATTACTTGGGTAAATGGATTAAGGGTCTAAGGAAGCTGAGTTAAAAACCCTGTAGAAGGATGCATCATGAGGTTGTGGAACTGTTAAGTCAAAATCTTAAGTTATAGCTCAATTAACATAGAATTGAACTGGCAAGACTCGGTAGTCGTTGATCCCTAAGCTGAGGTTCAATATCGTCCATCCAAATATGGGATGACTACCCATCACAATCCTTTGTAAATCAGTGTGGAAGGGGTGGTCATTGGATAAGAGAACGGTTGAACAACAATAATTGATCCGATATGTAAGCCCGGGAGGGAGTTTAACATCCCGGGACACCAGAGCATAGGACCCTGGAAAATTTCTAAGTCCAAACCCCTTTGGAAGTCTTGATACCTGATATCCTAGGACAAGGGTTCCAGCCCCTAGTTCCATACCTTTAACTATAATAAGTCAGAGAGAGAGAGAGAGAGAGAGAGAGAGAGAGAGAGAGAGAGGGTGATGTAATAATGATGCACCATGCCAACTTGGAAGCCGTGGCATCAAGGAATGGACACCTATCAACATCTGGTTGCAGGTAAGTGGAGCGTGGGACCCTCGTCAAGACTAAGCTCTGTGGTGAGATAAATTGAATCTAATTTGTTGGATCCAAGAGTGGAGATATCTCCACCATTGATCTAAGTGGAGAAAATTCAAGCGGACCCAAGACCATGGGAATTTTAGTGTGCAAGAGACCAGTAAGATTCGCGGTCTCGATGTCCATGGTCATCTAGTGGTGACATGTGTCCTCCTTGGATTCCACACAAGGACAAATCTCCACTATAGATCTTGTGGTAAATTCTAGGAGTCACAATCTTGGGGATTAACTTAATTAAGTACCAAGTAATTGTCGAGATTAACCTAGTTAATTATCCCATAATCATTGGATGGTGGACCTCAGGAGTTTTAGGTTATAGGAGATAGGAAAATGTCACATTTCGAGATTTTCTTCGATGAGAACCATTGATTTGTTCAATGATGCTCTAAATCCCCACCATCTGATCCTCGTAGTCGTTACAACACTAAGGTTGTGAGAGGAACCCTGAAAACCGTCAAATCTAAGCATGTGAGATCTTGGTCATCGATCTTGTAGAATCATAACCCCAAGAGTAAATGTAATTAAATGTACCTTAATTATGATATTAACTTGATTAATTATCTTGTAATCCCCAGACGGTGGATCGTGGGATTTTTATCCTACAGAAGGTCGATAAGGGGTTGTGGTCCCGATGTCCACAATTACCTTGTGGCACCACGTGTCATGATGTGAGTGGTGTCACATGTCACGTAGTTTTGGCAATATTTGATAGAGATCTATGGAGGAAATGAGTACCACATGTCGAGTGGTACGAGTTCCATGTGTTATGCAAGGTGGCATGACCAAATAGGTCCACGTGCCTAGGATGCCATCTGTATCTCATATCTTGGACCATCAGGAGATTTTGGGAAATAGGCCTTATGAAAATGTTCAATAGTCGATGCCCAAAATTTCCAAGATGATGTCGGATGATGTCATTCAATGAATAGGAAGTGGACAAGTGTTAATTCCCTGTTGGGTGAACCTTGGGTGATATGATGACGCATATATCACATCAATCCACGTGAGGGTCCATGTGTCAATATTGGATCACGCCATGTGTCAAGTGGTTTTGGAATTTTCAGACAGATTTCCATGTGAAAAATCAGTGCCACGTGTCACAAGGTGACGATAACCACGTGTTATGCCGGGTGGAAAATAGTTGTAACATGTCCTTTCTGCTGGCAGGTTTTGGTAGTGTCGCATGTCAAAGGTGCCATCTCATGTCATATCAATCCTTTTGGGCTATGAAAATTTGGAACACATTTTGGGCTATGAAAAATTGGAACAACCGAGCCAATGTAATAGAAACCAAGTATGAAATCGTATAATAGATATATAAAATGTAAAATAATTGATAAATATATGATGATTACAATTAAGAAGGAGGAATTGATTATATACCCACACAGGGGTGCCCTTTCACCACTAGACATGTCTTTTGGAGAACATGTCCTTTCATTATTAATAATTACTATTACTAACTATTTACTAATTAATGTTATGAACATAAATACATATAAATAGATGTTCATAACAACCAATGTCCAACAAACAAGTGTCAACACCTGGTTAAATTGGGTGTATGGATATTTTTCATAGAAAAGTGTTGTGCACATAGAGGGATGAGGCCTGATAAGTTGAGGTCCTAGTGGAACAGGTGGAATTTTCCACACTAGAGGACACATCAGATGATATGGGTGACGTGGAGGCCACACGGAAGTATAGAGGCCTTTAGCCATTAAAAATCCATAAACTTCAAAGGGCCATAAATTTTGACCCAAATCTTTGTTTTGAGAAAACTTGTAGCCATTGGAAAGCTCCCGATGAGAAAAATATTGTTGATATTATGGTAGCTTCGAGAGGTATGAACCTCCATTGTGAACTTTGACAAGATTAGAATGTTCCGGAAGAAAGAAAAGAAATGAACGTAACCCTAGAAGAGATGTCGGCTGAAGAGAGATAATTAATATGAATTAATTAGTACCCAGAATGAGAAGTCGTCCTAGGCAAGCCAACCAAGATTACTATAAATACAGGGCACCAATATCTCATTTGACACACACTTCTCAGAATCGCAGAAAGTCACTGGTGTGCACTGCAGTCTAGCAGTCTTGTGGGCAAGTCCTGGAGAAGGTGTTGCGCCATTTTTGGGTTGGACTCTTTGATCAACTTTGGTTACTTCTTGCTTGGTGCATTAGCCTTGCTTGGCTATTGGATTTCTACCAAGATTCTTCTCTCTGTCAAGTTCAAGGTGCTTGGAGGGTGGCTTCGACCTATGGTTGGGTGACAATAGTGATATTGTCGATGGTAAAATGAGCACATCCATTTATATTCTAACAGGTTATGGGAACACACCTCCTTCATTTAGTCTAAACCGTTGGAAGGAATCATATCCATTAGGATACTATATCGTTGAAGAACGATCACTAGGGTTACTAGCAGGAGCAACTTCCAAGACACTTCCGCTAGGGTTACTAGTAGAAGCAGTTGTAGAAACCCTAAACCCATATCTGACACCTTGTGATGGAGCATCTCGATCAAGGAGAAGTAATTCAAGGGTGACCTAGTTCAACGCACCTTTTGGCACTTTCAGAAGAAAGAAATGTTAGAGTTGAAGTTTTGGATCAAGGCATGACCAGTCACCAGTCAACCGAAGACATGAGTGAAAAGACCAATCTTCTACACTACTTAGCACTCACAGGAATGATTGAAGATGACATGTGGATAATTGATAGTGGAGCTTCGAGGCATATAACTAGAGATCAATCTAGACTCTCAAATCTAAATGAGAAGAAGACATCGTACAAGGTAGATCTTGGAGACAAAAACACTTACCCAGTGGAAGGATTTGGACAAGCCTCCGTCAAGTTGAAAATAGGTAACAATGTTACCTGGTTTAGAAAAGAATATTGTATCCATATATTGCCTAGAAGATAAAGCAAAACCCAATATCTTTCATAGATGGAAAAGTGTTATCTTGTCATAAAGACTCCAGCATAGAGAATGCTAAAATTATTGGAACCTGTGAAGGAAATCTATAAATACTACTAGAACAAAATGAAAAAGCCCTCGTACATGATGAAGTCAATCCCAATGAACTTTGGCACATAAGGTACGCTCATATTAACTATCAAACATTGCCTTTTCTCAAAAAGATGGTTGAACGAATACCAGAATTGCAGTCTACACATGAAGGAATTTGGAAAGGATGTGCTCTTGGAAATAATATCAAGAAACCATTTCCAAGAAACAACAATAGATCTAAGGAGATTCTAGATCTGATACACTCAGATGTTTGTGGTCTGATGCCAGTCAAATATCTAGGAGGATATCTTTACTACGTAATCTTCATAGATGATTACTCAAGAAAGACTTGGCTATATCTTCTAAAGACAAAGGACAAAGTATTCAACAAATTTCAAGAATTCAAAGAAAAGATAGAGAATCTCAAACAAGAAGATCAAAACCTTAAGAACAAGTAAGGGAGGAGAATACACGTCAAAGGAATTCATTGCATTCTGCAAATTGGCAGGGATTAGGAGGGAGCTTATTGTTTCTCATAATCCTCAACAAAATGGTGTAGCAAAAAGAAAGAACAGATCTATTTAAGAAACCATAAAAGCACTACTAAATGATCAAGGTTTATCCATGTTCTTATGGGGAGAAGCAGCCATGAAAGAAATATATGTTCAGAATAGAAGTCATCATCACATATTGAAGGATATGACTCCAGAAGAAGCCTTCTCATGTAAGAAACCTAATGTGGAAAACCTAAGAATCTTTGGATGTCATGTTTACTCTCACATTCCCAAGGACAAAAGGAATAAATTAGAACCCTCAGGAAATAAGGGCATATTCGTGGGATATAGTGAATCATCCAAAGCTTATAGAATCTATATTGTTGAACAACATAAGGTTAAAGTCAGCAGAGACGTGACCTTCAATGAAAAAATGACTTTCAATAAATCTATAGAAGAAACTGTAGAAGAAGAAGAGTATGAAGAAACTATTGAAGGAAGCACAGAAAACCAGAATGATGAAAAGGAACAAATTGATTATCCAATGCAACCATGTGAAACCATTGATTCAAACACCATACCTAAGACCAAGAAACGACCAGCTTGGCCTGAAGCTACCTTACAATAAGCAGAAAGACTCAAGTTCCTATATGGGACATTCAGAAAAAATAAGAAGCCTAAAAGATTCTCAAGTTATGCAACATGTATGACAAAGCTTATAAATGAAGAACCTACCACGTTTGAAGAAGCAATTCAAAAGAAACAATGGAAAGAAGCTATGACGGAAGAACACCAATCCATCATGAAAAATGATGTATGGGAAATTGTGCCTAGACCTAAAGAAAAATCAGTGGTAACTTTAAAATGTGTATATAAGATCAAACATGCAGCAGACGGAAGTATGGATAAATATAAAGCAAGGTTAGTAGCTAGAGGGTCCTCCTAGAAGGAGGGAGAAGAATATGATGAAACATTTGCTCCAATGGCTAGATATAGTTCCATTAGAGCTATCATATCTCTTGTCGCCCCCATGGGATGGAGTTTAGATCAAATGGAT
The DNA here is from genome assembly GCA_000966675.3 of Picea glauca. Lineage (NCBI taxonomy): Eukaryota > Viridiplantae > Streptophyta > Pinopsida > Pinales > Pinaceae > Picea > Picea glauca. Next base: position 439,198 of record JZKD02S1835010.1, on the reverse strand, counting down.
CTAAATACAACTTTCCTCAATGGAGCAATCGAAGAAGAAGTATATATTGAACAACCTCAAGGGTTTGAAGTACATTCCAGAGACACTCACATTTGCAAATTAAAGAAAGATTTATATGGACTCAAGAAAGCTCCAAGAGCTTGGTATGACATAATAGACAGTTATCTAACGAGACTTGGTTTCTCCAAAAGTCATGCAGATCCAAACCTTTAATACAAATTCGTGAACAATGCACCTGTGATTCTACTACTATATGTTGATGACCTATTCCTAACAGGTGAAGAATCTCTTATCATCCAATGCAAAAAGGAACTAGCTTATGAATTTGATATGAAAGATCTAGGTCTCATGCATTATTACTTGGGACTAGAAGTATGGCAGAAGCATGGTGAAGTATTTCTTGGAAAAGGAAAGTATGCAATAAAGATTCTCCAGAAGTTTGGAATGATGGATTGCAAATCCATGGACACTCCTATGACTACAGACATAAGAAAATTAAGAGATTCAGATTCTAATCCAATATATCCATCACTATATCGACAATTGATTGGGTCATTGATGTATTTGGTAAATACTTGACCAACCATTTTCTTTGTTGTGAATACACTAAGCTAGCTCTAGGTGGAACCTAGACATGAGAATTGGATAGCTGCAAAGCATGTCCTAAGATATATTTGTGGGACAATAATTTATGACTTAATATATACCACATCTAGTGATATACAAATTCATGGATTTACAGATTTAGATTGGGCAGGAAGTGTAGAAGACAGAACAAGTACTTCAGGAATGTGTTTCATCTTGGGCTCTGCTATGATATCTTGGGGAAGTAGCAAACAGAAGTCTGTCGCACTCCGCACAGCAGAAGAAGAATATATCATAGGATGTGAGGCATGCACAGAAGCAATATGGCTAAGAAAAATAATCTCTGATTTATTTGATCAGATTCTAGATTCGACCATAATACATTGTGACAATCAGAGTTGTATAAGACTATCAGAACACCCAGTGTTTCATGAAAGGTCGAAACATATTGAGATCAAATACTACTTTATTCGAGATAAAGTCTAGGAAGGAGAAGTAAAGCTTCAGTATATCCCCACAAATGAGCAGACAACAGATATCCTGACAAAACCTCTGTCCAGAATAAAGTTTGCATATTTCCGAGACAAATTGGGGATCGTAGAAATAACTCCCTTAGTTGAAAGGGAAGAAATGACTCTCCAGGTTGGGAGGGATCACTGACATATTATTGAACTGAGGATAGTCATTTTCAAGTTTGAAAAATGGTCCATCTTGGGCAGATTCTTTCCAGTTCGGAAAGTGGTTTGAGATTTCTGACAGACAGGCATTTTCCAGTTCGGAAAATGGTCCAAATCGAATGGTCATTTTCGTAATGAAAATGGTTCAATGGATTGTTGATGTACCATAGACAACGACTTATCGTTATGGTTAACATGGGGAATGGTCTAGGGTAGTCTCTCTTCTTGAGGGTTACTCAAGAAGACTGGCCCGCCTCACTAGACAACGATTTCCCATTATGGTTAACATGGGGAATTGTCCGTTTGGAGGTTGGTGCAGGACAGTCATTTCCTTTGGAAATGGTCTGAATAGTCATTCCTTAGGGTGGATTCATTCTCTCCATGTTGCACTTTGTTTAGTGCCGGAGGAATGGCCTAGGGTGGGGAATGGTCCAGGTTCAGCAATCAGGGGCAGGTATTCCTTAGGGAAAAATCATTCTCTCTAGGTTGCACTTTGTTTAGTGTCGGAGGAATGACCTAGGCTGGGGAATGGTCCAGGCTTAGAAATCAGGATAGTTATTCTTCCTTGCTTGACAAGAATAGTCCAGATAGCCCATCATTGATGTTCTACTCTGAGGGTAGATGATCTTTCATATCTCACAAATGTGAGTGAAAGAATGGCCCAAATGATTCAGTTTATATCATAACAATATTTTATGTGCAGGTTGATAACAGATGATTGTTATGGAGACTGCATGTCTCCAGACAGTAGAGATATGCTATTGTGGTGGATATGTTCCATTGTTTGTGATTATGTGTCACGGTTTGAGTAGTTTTGTACTACCATGGATAAACACAGTTGTGTTCTATCAATTGATATTGTACCTGTTGTCATCGAGATTATCCAGTTGGATAATAATTACGATGCTTGTAATGCTACCAGTTGAATGGTCTATTTCTTCTCAATACCATACCTCCCTATCTAGGAGGGAGTGTTGATATTATGGTAGCTTCAAGAGGTATGAACCTCCATTGTGACGTTTGACAAGATAAGAATGTTATGGAAGAAAGAAAAGAAATGAACGTAACCCTAAAAGAGATGTCAGATGAAGAGAGATAATTAATATGAATTAATTAGTACCCAGAATGAGAATTCGGCCCAGGCAAGCCTTCCAGGATTACTATAAATACAGGGCACCAGTCTCTCATTTGACACACACTTCTCATAATCGCAGAAAGTCACTTGTGTGCACTACAGTCTGGCAGTCTTGTGCGCAAGTCTTGGAGAAGGTGTTGCACCAGTTTTGGGTTGGACTCTATAATTAGCTTTGGTTACTTCTTTCTTGGTGCAATAGCCTTGCTTGGTTATTGGATTTCTACCAGGATTCTTCTCTTTTTCAATGTCAAGGTGCTCGAAGGGTGGCTTTGGCCTATGGTTGGGTGACAATAGTGATATTGTCGATGGTAAAATGAGCACATCCATTTATATTCTAATAAACACGATGATGCCCCTTTTAAATGGATTTGAGGAGGTTTAAGAAAGGCAAAAAATTAATACCTCATCCCTTAAAAGGGTACTTAGGAGGTTGGGTTTGTTACACATGCAATAAAATTCAATATGTTTGATCCAATTATATAGTTTCTCTGCATCTAGTTCTCCATTATGCATAGGTAACTCTAAATTAACATCTAGCTTTAACAAAGGCGAATTGGATGTAACTTGTACAACTTGTTTCTTCTTTGGAGTTGAAATAGAAATTAAACTTGAAGAAAAAGAAGAATAAGAAGACAAAGAGGATGGAGGACATTCAGGAGGGTCACCACCACCTCCTACTCCTTTACCTTTACCAACGATTCCTGATGTACTTTCTTCTTTATCCTTCTTTCGTTCGTGGTACCACTCTTCCACCATATATTTCATCATAATGAATGCTTCAAAGAAATCCTCCTCAAAACCAAAAGGGTGTCCTTATTTTAGTGACACCATTTCTCGTTTTCAAAATACATGTCCAATTTTTGGATTAGCTTCTTCAAGCAATCCTTCGCCACGCTTGAACTTGAGCCTAGTTAACATTCACCCTCACAAATCCTGTCAAAACTTCTCTGATACCAAACTTGACCTGAAATTATTGATTAATTTGCAAAACAATTATAATGTGAATAGATTTAGTTCAATTTTTAAAGCGCTTAATGGAAAATTGAAAGGATAAATTGAATAAATGAATAGCAATAACAAAGGAAAATATACGCAAGTTGATAATGGAGTTTACCCATATTGGGATACATCTTTGGGTCTACTTCCAATGATAAACCGATCCATTATTTAGATGCAAACATCCACATCAAATACTTATTACATCCATGTAATCTCCAACCTGCGATAAAAATTATCTTTGGCCTCTCTAGGAAGGTCGTAACATGGCTGGGAACAATTTCCCCTCTCTTCCTGATGAGAAAAGACTTAAATTTGTTTTTTCTTCAACTATTACAGAAATAAATTACACCATACAATCAAAATGGTGTGAATTATTTTCAATGCAAATAAATATGGTGCAATGGTGGAAGCACTTGGTTAATATACCGGAGGTCATGGGTTCAAACCCTCACTCGTTGGGATTTTTCAGGTTAATTTCCAAGATGATTTCGAATGACGTCATTCAATGAATAGGAAGTGGACAAGTGTCAATTCCCTATTGGGCGAACCTTGGGTGATGCGATGACGCATATATTTCATCAGTCCATGTGAGGGTCCATGTGTCAATATTGGATCATGCCATGTGTCAAGTGGTTTTGGAATTTTCAGACAGAGTTCCATGTGAAAAATGATTGCCACGTGTCACAAGGTGACGATAACCACGTGTGATGCCAGGTGGAAATCATTGGTAACATGTCCTGTCGGCTGGAAGGTTTTCGTAGCACCACGTGTCAAAGGTTCCATCTCATGTCATATCAAGCCTTTTGGGATATGAAAATGTGGAACACATTTTGGGCTATGAAAATGTGGAACAACCGAGCCAATGTCCAACAGACGGGTGTCAACACCTGGTTAAATTGGGTGTCTGGATATTTCTATAGCAAATTGTTGTGCACATAGAGGGATGAGGCCTGATAAGTTGAGGGCCTAGTGGAACAGGTGGCAGGTTCCACACTAGAGGACACTTCAGATGATATGGTTGATGTGGAGGCCAAACGAAAATACAGAGGCCTTTAGCCATTAAAAATCCATAAACTTTAAAGGGCCATAAATTTTGACCCAAAGCTTTGTTTTGAGAAAATGTATAGCCATTGGAAAGTTCCCGATGAGAAAAATACGTCTGTGTCCCTTTTAAATGGATTTGAGGAGGTTCAAGAAAGGAAACAAATTAATACCCCATCCCTTAAAAGGGTACTTAGGGGGTTGGGTTTGTTACACGTGCAATAAACTTCAATATGTTTGATCCAATTATCTAGTTTCTCTGCATCTAGTTCTCCATTATGCATAGGTAACTCGGAATTAACATCTAGATTTAACAAAGGAGAATTGGATGTAACTTGTACAACTTGTTTTTTCTTTGGAGTTGAAATAGAAATTGAACTTGAAGAAGAAGAAGAAAAAGAGGATGGAGGACATTCAGGAGGGTCACCACCACCTCCTACTCCTTTACCTTTACCAACGATTCCTGATGTACTTTCTTCTTTATCCTTCTTTTGTTCATGGTACAACTCTTCCACCATATATTTCATCATAATGAATGCTTCAAAGAAATCCTCCTCAAAACCAAAAGGGTGTCCTTCTTTCAATGGCACCATTTCTCGTTTTCAGAATACATGTCCAATTTTTGGATTAGCTTCTTCAAGTAATCCTTCGCCATGCTTGAACTTGAGTCTAGTTAACATTCACCCTCACAAATCCTATCAAACCTTCTTTGATACCAAACTTGATCTGAAATTACTGATTAATTTGCAAAACAATTATAATGTGAATTGACTTAGTTCAATTTTTAAAGTGCTTAATGAACAATTGAAAGGATGAATTGAAGAAATGAATAACAATAACAAAGGAAAATATACACAAGTTGATAATGGAGTTTACCCATATTGGGAAACATCTCTGGGTCTGCTTCCAATGATAAACGCATCCATTATTTATATGCAAACATCCACATCAAATACTTATTACATCCATGTGATCTCCAACCCGCGATAAAAATTGTCTTTGGCCTCTCTAGGAAGGATGCAACATGGTTGGGAACAATTTCCCCTCTCTTCCTAATGAGAAAAGACTTAAATTTGTTTTTTCTTCAGCTATTACATAAATAAATTACACCATACAATCAAAATGGTGTGAATTATTTTCAATGCACATACATATGGTGCAATGGTGGAAGCGCTTTGTTAATATACCGGAGGTCGTGGGTTCAAACCCTCACCCATTGGGATTTTTCGAGCTATGAAATATTTACTGTTTAAATAACAATTTACCTGTTTTCTATAATAAGTGGTATAGTTGGTGTATTGGTTAAAAGCATTGGTTCGTTTTGTTTGTTGGCGGAGGTTGCGGGGTCAAGCCCACAAACCCTCTATTTTTTGGAATATCGACGAAACAAACTTCAACTAGATTTTACATTGGTTGTATCCCAATGGAAATGTGGTGCCATATTGGCAAGTCATTGAAATAATGTTGAAGAGGTCAGGGGTTCAATCCACCCATCTAATCCTTTTGGGGTTGATAATCACTTTTGGACAAATTGGGGTTGGCACATGGGGGTCTCTAATTGGTTAATGTGGAGACCATGTAACCTACACAATAAGCCTTCCAATCAGCATCACATTAGTCATCTTCCCACGTCATCTCTACCACATTAGCTTGCCACTTCATCATTTGTACAACCCAATCAACATGCTGCATCAACATGCCATGTCAACATATGTACTTCCACCTGTCATGCTTGTACTACCAAGTTTCCTATCTGTACTACCACTTGTCCACCCTTACACACTTCTACATGTTACTATCTGGTGATTCCATGTGTTAGCCCTGTCATCTTTGTTTCATGTTTGCTGATATAGGAGCATCGCTCCACCTCAACAAAGCGCTAGTTATTCAGCACATCAACGCACATTTAAGAAGGGGGAGAGGCGTAGCCCTCCTATTTTTCAATTTTAAATGTAATTTTAAATGAAATTATATGTTGTAATGTTGGCAGAGTCGATTCATGCCTTTATATAGGTTCTAGTTAAGGTTGTCTTTAATGGCTAGTTGTAGGATGATCTAGATCCGATTCAGACTAGATGTTCATTGAATGTAATCTGCCTTAGTAGATAGGCTCTGTAAATGGTGATTAGACACCACTAGAGTAGTTGGAAGGAAAGGCTCGATGAGCCCCTATTGTATAAATCATTGTAATGTATGCCCAAAAGAGGTTATTGAAGTCATTGTAAGTCGAGAGGAGAGAACTGAGACTCTGTTTCAGTCCGAACCTACGCACATTGTAAATAGACATTCATATTAATACAAAGAGAGCAATTTTTCCTACACATGATTCTGTGTATGTTTCCATGTTTTTAATGAATGTTATCTATGTGTTTATGGATGTATGTTATAGATGTATGAGATAGGTTTCATCTGTAGGGTAAGGATATAATTCTCTATCTATGAGTTTGCTATATTACTTCTGGGTTCTTTTCGGCTAAATGCAAGGATTGCATGACAGAGTGTCGAGAACTCTGTGAGCCAACGCAAGGAGTGTGTGTCTAAATTTTGTTTTGAGTTCATAGGAGAACATCCCATGCGGGTAAAATAGGATAATTAAAAAAATCAGAGAGGATCCTCAAGGTTATTGAACACCTTGGAGGAGGAACAGTGTAGAGAAGGCACAGAAAGAAGAATTGTTGAAGACTCTATAGAGATCTACTAGGTGGGCATTGAGTGAGTTTAAGGAGTTCACAAGAGAACTCTACTTCATTTTTTGTTAGAGGAGTGTTAGAGGAAGACAGCCATAGAGTTTTTGAATACTCTAGAAATCTCAGCAAGGAGTGCTTTGAGCGGAAGTTGCCAAGAGGGAATAGATATCCCTTTGAGGAACAAAGGTATAAATACCTCTGAGGTTCGAGCAGTTGAAGCTCATGTGAACCAGATTTGTTGAATACTTTGGGGGAAGAAGCTCTACAAGTGTGCATTGAGAAGATGCAGGGGATGCATTAGTGAACCTGAAGGATTCAGGATTCGGGAGGAAGACCTGTGCAAGGAGTGCACCAGGCCAACACTTAGACAAAGTGTTTAAAGTATGAAGTTGTCTGAAGGCTTAGTTGAGTGCAAGGAGTGCACAAAGGCAAACTTGTTTCAAGTTTAGAAGCTCAGAAGGACGAGCGTAGGGTGTTCTAGGAGGGAACCAGAAGTTCCTTTGAAGGAAGCAGAAGGGTTGAGTCCCTTAGAAATCTGAGCAATTGCAAATCTCGAGAAAGATAGTGCAAGTGTTCACAGTAACTTTGCACAGTGAGTAGAGGCCAAGGACCTTTATTGGTTCAAGTTTGTGTAGGCAATGCAAAGAGTGCACGCAGGTAAACTTATTCCAAGTTCAAGCTCAAGGAGGGATAGCATTCCCAGAAGCGTAGGAAAGGCCCAAGAAGTCGGGCTCACAGAAGGATCAAAGGCCATAGCCTTTGAACATTTACAATTCTTCCTAATTCGGGAGAAATCCAAATATTAGAGAAGGATCTATAGTAGTCGCCAGATCATCTACGAGGAAGAGATCTGGACCATCAAATTCTACGTCCAGACACCTAAAATATCATGCAGAGAGGAGAGAGGATCCTAGCCATCGGATCTGAGTGCGATGGATAGACATCCGTCAGATCCAGGTAAGTGCATTGGCTTTAAACTTGTTTTAGGGCATAGGAGAGCAGACTCGTGAAGTCCCAAAGTGGATCGGGACCGTCCATCGTCGGAAGGGACAGGTGGAAGAAGATCGAGAATTCTGAAGAAATCACACTCTGAGATATTCCTGGTGAGCAGCGTGAAAAATCGTCGAAGTCGTGAAGGGTGAATAAATCCAAACCGTGGGATCTGGAAAGGACACGTTGCGGAAGATCAGCCACTTCGGAGGCTTGATCCTTCAGATAATTGTAAGTGGTGAATCAACCAAAGAAAAAATAGATCCAAGCCATTGGAGGTCAATGACATGTGGCATCAGATTGTGAACTTCGGAGACTTTCCACTCTGGAAGTTTTGTGAAGTAGTGTTTCAGAATTCTCCGAAGCACCGAAGCCTGAAATTGTTGAGGGCCATTGATATGGAAAAGGAGTAGGGACCATCGATCCCTTCATGACAGTTTGGAACATCGCCAGTTCGGGGTTCGAGATAATTGGCGTGTGTTGAGTTGAAAATACCCAAAGCTCGAAGTTTCAAAGCTCTTTAGGAGGTTTAGCCTCAGGTCATACCCCAAGTTCATATGAGGAGAGGGGCCTAGAAAAAGGAGCTAGCGTCGGATTGTTCAATTTCTTCGAAGGGGTCAGGAAAGAGCCCGCGGGTTTGGCAAAACCTGCACTTTGGAGAAAGGGGGACCTATGTAAATTGATTTTGGGTTCCAACAGGGGCCAGAAGAGTCCATTTGACTCAGTCTTTTGAACGATCCTTGACTAGGAGGTCGTGCAACCCCTAGGAGATAAGGCAGTTGTGCCAAGTGGTATCAGAGCTTGATTTTATTTTCAGGCAGCAGGAAGAAGAAAAGTTTTGTCTAATACCATCAAGTGGTATCAGAGCTTGATTTTTTCTTGCAGACAGGAGCAAAAGGAAATAGGAGACAAAGAAGATAGTATGGTACCATCAAATGGTATCAAAAGCTTAAATTTTCATCTGTAGACAGCAGGTGAAGGAGGAGACTGAGTATTGATGCTCTATGTGAAGGATTGTTGCAAGGTCGTAGTAGTCAAGTAGACATTTAGGTGTGTTGTAGGAGAAGCTGGAGACACGCTCAGTTGCAGAGTGGACAACAAGCATCTAGGTGGGCTGAAGGCAGAGGTGAAAATGGCTACTGAAGGCCACAGGTGTGGTCAAGGAAAGGACCGCCAACAAAAAAGAAAAGAAGATGGAAAAAGAGCTCAAGGAGACAAGAGAACAAATGGACATACTGACGTTGAAGATGCAGCAGGAGGCACAGGTACATTGGAGGTATGAATGGGCAATGAAGAAAAAAAATAAAATGGCATGTCCAGAGGTTGTTTTCTAGGAGGCAACAACAAGTAGTGATGAGGTGGTTGAGGCATGTTGAAACTCTTAGTCCCACAGAGGATAAATTGGTTTACATCTGTAAATGAGAGGTTGGAGAAAGCCTCAGTGATGATGAGGAGAAGAGATCAAGTAGAGATCTCGTAGAATTCCAGGAGGGCAGCAGTGAGCTATCATATTTCCAGGTGGGAAATGAGTTGAGATCAATGGAGGACCTCATGAACTTCCAGGAGGGAAAAGGCGAAGTCCCAAATTTCCAGGTGGGAAAGGGAGAGGAGAGGAGATTGTCTAACATTCTCATGAACTCAGTTGAGAGTTCATATCAGCAAGGAGTGTTGAAAGAGGAGGATCAAAGAAGCATTCTGATCATTGGGGGAATCAGTATATTCCTTTTAATCAACCCAACGGAGGCCAGTGCACAGAGTTCAGGTGCACTAGAAGAGAAAGGACAATCAGTTGTGACTATCATAGAGGAGGAGGAGAAGGAGCAGACACTCATGTCTGCCCCAATACAAAAATAAGAAGAGCATTCAGCATAATTTTTCAGAAATTTCAGCCAGGAAGTTGAACAGGAGATGACTTCAAAAGAAGAGAAAGAAAACAACATGGACTTTGTTGATCTGTACAAAGAATTGGAAGCCTTGGAAAGAAGGGTGATAGTGCAAAGTAGGCACATAAAATAGGTTAAGTTGGAAACAAATGGAGGAGCATACTAGCCTGAGGAGTAATTGGAGGAAGCTGGAGATATACCAGTAGAGGAACTAGAAAAAGTTGAACTGCCAGAAGAGATAGTTGAGCAGCAGCTCAGTAAGGAGCCTGCAGAATTGGAGTCCACAATAGAGTGGCAAGCTAGTGCCACAGGAGAAGTAGGTAGCATGGGATATCAAGTTGATTTTCTCTTTGATCAGCATGAGGAGATGCAGCAGGCCAGTATGCATGAAAAGAGAAGCCAGCCAGCAGAGCAGTTGAAAGAGGTGATTGAGAAAATTAGAGAGTTGATGTTGAGATCACCACAAGAAGTTGTCGGCGGGAGGAGGTTGAACAGAACAGAACCTACAACAACCATAGGGAAGAATCAGAGGAGAAGGTCAACATCTCCAAAGGAGAGTTTGGGATCCAGGGGGATTTAAACAGTGGAGCAGAGGGAGCCATGAGAAAGAGCTCATGATTTTCCCAGTAGTGGAGTATGATGCAGGAGCATCGCTCCACTTCAGCAAAGCACCAACTATTCATCACATCAGTGCACATTTAAGAAGGGGGAGAGGCGTAGCCCTCCAATTTTTGAATTTTAAATGCAATTAAATGTTGTAAGGTTGAGCAAAGCCAAGTCATGCCTTTGTACAGGCTGTAGTTAAGGTAGCCTTTAATGGCTAGCTGTAGGATGATCTAGATCTGATTCGGACTAGATGTTCATTCAATGTAATCTGGCTCAGTAGATAGGCATTATAAATGGTGATTAAACACCACTAGAGTAGCTGGAGGGAAAGGATCGATGAGCCCCTCTTGTATAAAGCATTGTAACATATGCCCAGAAGAGGCTGCTGAAGGTTGATAGAAAATCATTGTAAGTCGAGAGGAGAGAGGAGAGACTCTGTTACAGTCTGAGCCTATGAACATTGTAAACATACATTCATATTAATACAAAGAGAGCAATGTTTCCTGCACATGAGTGTCTATATGTTTCCATGCGTTTAATGAATGTTATCTATGTGTTTATGAATGTATGTTGTAGATGTATGAGATAGGTTTCATCTGTAGGGTAAGGATAGAATTATTTATCTGTGAGCTTGTTAGATTATTTTTGGGTTCTTTTAGGATAAATGCAAGGAGTGCATGACAGAGTGTCAAGAACTCTGTGAGTCAACGCAAGGAGTGCATGTCTGAATTATGTTTCGAGTTTAGAGAAGAACGTGCCAAGTGGGCACACCAGGATAATTGACAAACTTAGAGAGGAGCCTCAAGGTTACTGAACACCTCAAAGCAGGAACTGTGCAGAGAAGACACATAAAGCAGAATTGTTGAAGACTCTGTAGAGCTCTACTAGGTGGGCATTGAGAGAGTGCGGGGAGTTCACAAGAGAAATCTGCTTTGATTTCTGTGAGAGGAGTGTCAGAGGAAGACACCCACAGAGTTTTTTAATACTCTGGAAAGCTCAGCAAGGAGTCCTTTGAGCGGAAGTTTCCAAGAGGGAACAAATATCCCTTTGAGGAACAAAGGTACAGAGACCTCTCAGGTTTGATCAATTGAATCCCATGTGAACCAGAGTTGTTGAATACTATGGGGAAAGAAGCTCTGCAAGTGTGCATTGAGAAAATCCAGGGGATGCATTAGTGAACTTGAAGGATTCAGGATTAAGGAGGAAGACTTATGCAAGGAGTGCACCGGGCCAACACTTAGACAAAGTGTTGAAAGTTTGAAGCCATCTGAAGGCTCAGCTGAGTGCAAGGAGTTCACAAAGGTGAACTTGTTTCAAGTTAAGAAGCTCAGAAGGATAAGAAAAGGGTGTGCCAGGAGGGCACCAGAATTTCCTTTGAAGGAAGCAAAAGGGTCGAGTCCTTAGAAATTCGAGCAACTGCAAAGCTCGAGAAAGATAGTGCAAGTGTGCACAGTGACTCTACACAGCGAGTAGAGGCAAAGGACCTTTACTGGTTCAAGTTTGTGTAGGAAATGCAAAGAGTGCACGCAGGTGAACTTCAAGCTCAAGGAGGGATAGAATTCCCAAAAGTGCAGGCGAGACCCAAGCAGTCAGGCTCGCAGAAGGATCAAAGGCTGCAGCCTTTGAACATTTAAAATTATTCCTAATTCGGGAGAAATCCAAAGCTCAAGAGGAGGAGCTACAACAGTCGTCAGATCAACTACAAGGAAGAGATATAGATCATCGAATTCTACATCAAGACACCCAAAGGAGTATGCAGGGAAGAGATAAAATCCTAGTCATCGGATCTAAGCGCGACGGATTGACATCCGTCAGATCCAAGTAAGTGCACAGGCTTTAAACTTGTTTTAGTGCATAGGAGATCGGACTCGTGAAGTCCCAAACTCCTGAAGTGGATTTGGATTGTCCATCGTCCAGAGGGATAGGTGGTAGAAGAAATGGAAGTCCGGAGAAATCACACTCCGGGTGATTCCAGGTGAGCAGCGTGCAAAGTCGTCGAAGTCACGAAGGACGAAGAAATCCATACCATGGGATCTGGAAAGGACATGTGGCAGAAGATCGGCCACTTCGGAGGTTTGATCCTTCAGAGAATTGTAAGTGGAGAATCGATCGAAGCTGAAATAGATCTGAGCCGTTGGAGGCCAAGGACACATGGCATCATATTGTGAACTTTGAAGACTTTCCACTTCGAAGGTTTGGAGGAGTAGTTTTTCGGAATTCACTGAAGCGTCGAAGCCCGAAATTGTTGAGGGTCGTTGATCTGAAAAAGGAGTAGGGATCGTCGATCCCTTCACGCTAGTTTGGGGTTCGGGTGAATTAGCATGTGTTGATTTGCAAACACCTGAAGCCCGAAGTTGCGAAGCACTTTAGGAGGTTTAGCCTCAAGTCACAGCCCGAGGTCATATGAGGAGAGGGGCCTAGCAAAAGGAGCTAGCGCATGATTGTTCAATTTCTTCAAAGGGGCCAGAAAAGAGCCGGTGGGTTTAGCAGAACCTGCACTATGGAGAAAGGGGGACCTATGTAAATTGATTTTGGGTTCCAGCAGGGGCCCGAAGAGTCAATTTGACTCAGTCTTGTGAACGATCCTAGACCGGGAGGTTGCGTAACCCTAGGAGAGAAGGGGAGCTGTGTCATTTTCCCAAAACTTCAAAATGTCATAAATTTCACATTCGACGTCTGTTTAAGCCCATTCAAATTGCATTGGAAATATATCGTCAAGATCTTTGACATGGAGGCCTTTTCGTGAGCATTTGAGAACATTGATTTTTATTAGTCACAAGATCCACCTTGATAAAAAAGGGTCTGAGTGCCTAAGAAATGTAATATTATTAATAAAATACATCATTGCTAGAAAGATGGACAAGGAAAAGAGTTATATGGGGATATGATTCCATGAGAGAGTGAGAAAGTTGAGAGGCTAAGCCTTTACTTTTTTTAAAAATCATTTGTATTTTACCCACCTTGGAATATTGGAGAGAAAGAGGGGTTATGTGAGCTTCTTGGGAGAAGGCCAAATTATACATTTGATATTTAAACCCTATTCTTGATTGTCTTAGGGGTTGGCCATTCATTCTTACTCAAAAAAATTCATTTTTGGAGTTGTCCTCTCTAACTCACTCTTCCTACTCATTCTAGGTTGGCATAGGGAAGGGAAAATGAATTGTTGAAGGAAAGAAACCACGATTGGTTGGATGTAATTAATTACTAATTATTCCAAAGAGAGAGGGATGTTTGTGGGCATGAGAATAATGAAAATTGAGAGAGAATTATCCACAGTTGTAAATCTTGAGAATATCCAACATTGAGATTTCCTTATCAGAAGCATTGGAGCACTAGAAAGAGGTGGACACCCTGAGGGACTGCGTGGCACTGAAGGGGTTTATTCTCTTTGGGTGGTGCAGATTGAAGGAGAAAAGAGCTAGTAAACCGGATTTGTTGTGTGTTGAGAAACCCGTGAGAGCTTGATTGTTGACTAGTTTGGGAAGCTAAGTGTTAGTCTGAGACCTCTCATTTTGTTTCATAGCCTTGGCTCGTGGGTGAATTTTCATTAAGACTTGGAACATTGGTGTCTAAGGTTGGGTGGAACGTCCTTGGTCTGGCGTTAGTTGGTGATTGATTTTGTTAAAAATAAGTGCTCTTTTTCATAGTTTTATTTGCTTATATATTTATTTTCACTATGTATTAATTATCAACTCTGAAAGATGTATTGATAATGTGCATGCTTGTTGGTTATTATTGTGCATGGCATATGGTTGATTTATTTTATGGTATCATGAATCTTGATTATTGCATGTATTTCTTTCATGATTCATTATTAATTTATCTGTATCAGAAATTTGAATCAACCCAAGAGGGTGAATTTAGAGGCACTCGAACAGTGGATACGTTTCAGATCAGAGCATAGAGAAAACCATTTTGGATTTGTTCTTTTGGATCCGATACACAAGTAAATGCCATAAATTTGTATATCCATAAACAACAATGGAATACTTATATTTCTAAGAGCTATTCACTAAATGTCTACAAACGAATATTGTTCCACATAATTATAGGCTCTATGTAACCCATATGCTCGTTGTCATAGAGATCTTCCTTAAACTAGGGATATGAATCCACAAAGCTAAACCACTATGTATTGGCTCAAATTTCTTTCACTCAACCCTATTCCCATCATTCTCAAAACATTTTTCTCCTTATGGCCATCCCAATCAACCAACCCCTCTTCCCCCTCAGATTATATATGAGATGTATTTCTCTACTAAACGTGCTTCGGGCTATCCCACTTCCCTCCAATGCTTCATAACAAGATAGTCATGGCTCAAGGAATCTTTATTTCTAGGAAGATGAAAATTTCAGTTGTAAATCAACTCCCTCTTTATCTTAAAAATACCCATTAATTCAATCATAATCTTCACATGTGCATGGTAGCAATTTATGGTAGCCCCTAAGTGTAGAGAGGAAAAACTTAGGAACAAAAAATCAGGAATAATGAATGAGAACCTTTGAACATCCAAAAATCATAGATTATATTGCATGTTAAGTAACCATGTGCCTTCATGAGAAACCCATGTATCTCCTTTATGGGAAGTAACCATGTGCCTTCATGAGAAACCCATGTATCTCCTTTATGGGAAGAGGTAACTGAACTATGTAATAATTTTAAAGATCCATTTAGAGGACTTAGAATAAATCTTTTAAATGTTTTTATTTTTAAAACATTGTAAAAATTGTAAAAATTAACATTGTAAAAATTTAATATTTTATTTAATATTTTTTAATAAAATGTAATTAGTTTATTATTGTCACATGTTCAAATCCAGAGGGGTAGGGTATGTATACCTTCGTAGACTTTTTTTGTTTTGTTTAATCATGGGAACAACAACCTCTCAAGAGTATATCCAACAGCCCGCAAGCCAGATATACCAATAACTTGTGACTTAGCAGGGGCCGAGACGTCCTGAGTCCCACCAAAGTGAACCTCTATCCCAGGGGTCGTCTGTCACAACGGGCCAATGTGAGCATCCCTACCCCCGCCGGTTTTGAACTTGTGACCTCCCCGGAGATAACGCATGTTCTTAACCATTGGGCCCACTCAGGTGCTCTCCTTCGTAGACTTTACTAGTCAAATCGCTGGGTGGAGGGGGTCTCTTGTCCCACAAACAAGGGGGTCTCATACACCAATTTGGTGTGCTGGCTTGGCCGTGACCTTAAAAATAGATTATTATTATTATTATTATTATTATTATTATTGCAAATCCACTTCTAGTCCTATAGACCGCAAATGAATAAGCCACCCATAAGATTGACAGTTTGAATAGAGCGGAGCAGTGGGTCGCTGAGGTCACCAGAGCGTATGTCGTGACGTCATCTACCATCGACCGTTCGAATCGAGCGGAGCATTAGGTCGTGAGGTCACCCGAGCGTATGTCGTGACGTCATCCACCCTCTGGTTAAGGTCGAGGATGGTCGTACGGTGAACATAAGAAAATAATAACAATAAAGGGAGGACTATACGAACCTCATGGCATGTGGTGTACGGCACCGTGCATTCACCCACCAGCATGCCGTCAGTTCTTGTTGCAGCCTCCAGGTGATGAGCATTCCTGCACAGTGAAGTGAATTCTATAAGGCTGTGATGCGCCTTCGAAACACCGGTCGGTACAGAAAAGATGACACTGCCCAGCTAAGAGACAGCTACTCTGCGGGCCTGCGGCTCCTGCATTTTCACAACAGCAAACATACAACTAATTGGATATGATATTGAAGAGACACATGCGACGTACTATATGTGATGGCGTTGGCATGGAGCCCTATTTTTAATCAAACAATTGTGATTGATGGTGAAGGCCAAACTGAATGCATTATATGGAATGACTCACAGAGGCCGTGCACTTAGACCGGCTTCGGTAAATCAATCCTTCCTAGCTAACGGGTCTTAGTTTGTTTAACAATTGACCGGGTGGTATATACATCGTATAATCACATTGGTATATATGTAGAGGTATATTTGAAGGTGTATATGCAACATTGAATGCTACAGGTTGTATATTGTTGAACCTCAATTAATCAAACAGTGATAGTTTCACTTCCTTGAAAACAAAAATTTCAAATTTAAATTTCTAAAAAAAAAAACCCTTGGTATGTATGCAGCATTAAAATGTATATACCACTTACTACTCAACATTGAATACTACTTGTATATTATTAAACCTACAAACTTTTTCTATAAAATTGTAATCAAACAACGATAATCAGTTTCACTTCCTTGAAAACAAAAATTTCAAATTTAAATATTTTTGTGATGGACATAAAATAGGAGGGTTCATGTTGCAAATCCCTATTGAAAGGGGAAAACAATGAAGAAATCATATTTAAAGCCTATCCACGTATTATGATTGGTAACGGGTTTCCCTTTCCATTCTTCATGCATTTTTCAAGCCATATATAGATAATAAGAGACTCTTGATTGAGAAGAAAAACAAGATTTTTAAGATGTAACTCTAGTGCGCGCAATTCAACTCTGTGCAACAGAGTTATAAATAT
>JZKD02S1835010.1:395729-407964 GCA_000966675.3 Picea glauca | reverse complement strand
AATTATATATAAAAAAAAATTAACTCAATTAATTTACAATTTCAAGATAGTGTAATGTAATTTATTAAGATAATAAAGTTTTATTATAACCACTCAACATGGCCCAATAACAAAAGTAAAAATTTGTTTTTCAAAACCTGAATTTGAAATATTTTAAATTTATAAATTTAAATAGATAATTGTATAAGTATTTTTATATTTACTTTAGTAAATCAAATTAATAAATACAAAAAATTATGTTAAGATTTTATTTTAAAATTTGTTTCAAAGTGATTGAAACACACAATTATTAGTGAGAAAAGAAAATTACATTTTTTTTAAATGAGGGTTACAAATTGAATCACACTAAATAAGTTTTCCATTCTTATCTTCTAAACTAAAATTAATATGGACACTTTATCATATAATCAAATGAAGATGTTAAGTGTCTATGTACAATTATTCTATAATATATTTATTTTTTTAAACTAAGTTCTAGAAGTATCATAGCTGAAAATATTTATTCTAGAATTAATAATCATAGGAAAAGATTTAATTTTAGAAGTAATTTAGAATCATTATGTCTAACAATCCCTCCAATTTGAAGTGGCTTCTTCTTAAAGAAGTACAAGATCATGTAAAACCCTACATAACCAAACAATCTCACATGCTTCTCCTACTGAATAAGTTGCAATTGTAGCTTGCTTTTTTGTACCTCCATGAAATTGTTCATGATTTCATATGCATTAAATATCCTGATGTGAATTCCCCATCATCAATATTTCCAACAATATATATATTGAAATATCCTCTAAGTACAAAATTCTTATTTTATATAGAATGTCATAATATTTTGTTCCTTGAATGTATATGAGAACCCTCTTAGTTGCATTCTAGTGGCTTTCCCTTGTTTCCTACAAGAATCCTGAAAGACTACTAACTGTATATGAAAAATTTGGACGAGTGGTTGCCAAATAAATCAAGCTATCAATCAATTATGTGTAGCTATTACTATTTACCAATTTCCCCCTTCAAATTTTGAAGATTTTAAATTTTTCTYCATCGTGGTAAGAACGAACTTGCAATCTTCCATGCCAAATTTCTTCAACGGTGTAAATGCATACTTTCATTGAATGATGAAAATTGATCCAGGTGGAAATCGGTGGTCACCGACCTCTTCCATTGACTCAACATGGTTCTCCATCTTGGAATTTTTTTTATCTATATTTTTTTAGGTCCTAATCTTTTAGGGTCATTTTAAGGGCTTAAAAGATGTTTTTTAGGAATTCGAGGGCCTAGGGTTGTCATAATATTCCCATGCCTACCATCAATTGTAATTTTTACTTCTTATATATATATATATATATATCCAATGAGCTATTGTGCACCCCAAATAGAGATTGTATGCAAAAGTTTCACTCTTGGGAAGTTGACATGTCAACTAGCCACCTCGGGGCCTATAATCATTTTGGCACTTCATCTCCTAGAGTAAGGGTTTTGGATCTTTAAAGTTTTTTCCTCTTGGGTTTTATCACTTTATGGTAAAATTCCATTTTCAACCTCTTGTAATGTATTCTTTCAAATTAGCATAGATGAAACCGCTCTCTTCATAGATAAGCTACAACCATTCTAGCTAGTTCGTATTTCTTTGCATTTCACAATATTTTCCTATTTTATTTATTAATAAAATATAGTTCTCACTGTACATTCTTGTGCTCCCTACAATATTTATTTATGTGTATTTCCATTCATATTCATGCATTTAATTTTGTTCTATATACAATCCATATCAGTTGTATCAGAGCAATTTGCTCTTTCTTTTCTCTTAGTGCATGTCCTCGACGAGGCCAAGGTATAGAGATTTGGGTCTCAAACTAATTTCACTTAGGGAATACAACTATCACCGACCCAAATGGACTCCCATGGGGGATGAAAAGAGAGATGACGAAGTAAGAGATCCTATCAATTTATTGCTCGAGGAATCAACGACTGATAGAAGAACGAGATGATGGAAAGTTTCACCCATATCCTTCAACGACTGATAATGACAATAGAAACACCTTCAACGAGAGACCATTTCATAGGTGTGACACACTTTAAGGTACAAGTTAAATATGGAATTCCTTTATTTTATATAAATATAGATGAATATTCTTTCGAGAAATGGTTATATCTGTTAAAGRGTTAATACTATATTCAAAAAAATTTGAGCATCAAAAATATTTCTTTTCCACTCCTTAAGTCCCTTTCCCATGTTGAAGATTGRTGGGAATATTGTTGGTAGAGACATGATGGAKAYGAGTCTACAAAATTTAGGACAAAATTTAGGAGATGAGTGAMYTTTTTTTATTCCCTCGAAGAGGAAATCTACCATGTTTGGAATTGCGATGACCAGTACAAGAGATGGACAATTTTGTGTCAGGAAAGAGACTAGTCGATGATAGATTATATGAATATCTTTCATTCATTGTGCTCAAAGTTGGGTATCAAAGACTTCATGAGGCACCTATTTTTGAAGTATCAAAGTGCCCTACATAGGTACATCCAAAAAAATATGGATTTCTTGGACATATCCTGACTGGGAGCTTCTTATCAATATGTTGTCAAAATTGAGTAGATAATTAAGTAGAGGAATAAGAGAGAGTTTGAGTTTGCAAAGATGTTGCAAAAAACGCATGGTAAATGTGGCCCCAACTCACATAACAATAGACATAGAAAGGATAAAATACCTTGGGAAAACCAATCCATCCTACAAGAAAAGAAGGGTAACAAAAAGTTGAAGAAGGACACTGGAAAGTGGTATGAGTTCCACAAAATACCTTGGCACAATACGGATGATTTTTTCTCCAAAAAATCATTGTTGGCTAAGTTGAAAGAAAGAGAATTGGACTCTGGATAAAACTTTGACTTAGAGTAGGATAAGGGAAAATATATCATTGATGTAGAACCCAATGCTACCATTGTAACTACAAAGATCCAACTAGAAGACTCAAAGCAGCCTGAGGAAGGGGAGAACTCTTCCATTCACATATGTGGGTGAATGAGACTCCACTACATTTCATTGCGGATAGAAATAGATTAAAGAACCTGATATCAATTGAGGTCATCAATATATTGAATTTGTTGACAATGCCACACCCCCAACCATAGTCCATTAGTTTGTTGATCCAGGAATGAGACCTCCATGTCATCTAAAAACGTTGTATGTCCTACTACATCAATCCCTTCAAAGATAAGGTACTGTTTGATGTTTCCCCAATTGAATTTTGTGATGTTCTTTTAGGAAAAACCCATATGTGGAAACATCATTTTATTTATGAGTCCAAGTCTCATAGTGTTATTGTTTCTTTAGGAGGTTATCTCTATAGGTTACTAGAGGTAATCTTGACTACTGGAGTTTCCTTGATCTCAGCAAAGAAGTGCAGAAAGGTAATCTCTCAAACTAATTTTTTTTTCATTTTCATGTTTTGGTTGGAAGGTGAATGGAAGATCACTATGACCACCACCACCTTAGGAAGAGGAATATGTACACAAAACATACATTAGGTGGACAATATTGTAGAGGAATGAAAATATAGATTTTCTTCACCTATGGGGATACCTCTACACTGCTAGGTCAAACATTCAATTGAATTGATACCTGGTTCTTATTTACCTAATGGACCAATATACAAACATTATATTATAGAGAATGAGGAAATAAAGTATCAAATTCATGATCTTATCCAAAAAGGCCACATTTGACCAAGCTCCTCACCTTGTTGGAGCCCAATTGTATTGGTGTAGAAGAAGGACAAGATATGGTTACTATGTATTGATTACAGATCATTAAAAAAATCATTATTGAAAATCGATACCAGATCCCCCACATTGAAAATCTTCTTGATCAAATTAAGGGTGTTGATTTCTTTAGTAAGATTGATATAAAGTTAGGCGACCACTAGGCCCCGATTAAACAAATTGATGTATGGAATAATTTATTCAAGTCTAAAGAAGGCCTTTTTTGAGTGTTTGGTCATGCCTTTTAGATTGACTAATGTTCTTACAACATTCATGAGGATGATGGATGATATCTTGTAGACATACACAAACTATTTTTTCATCATATATTTAGATGACATCCTCATCTTCAGTAGAACTTGGACATAACATGTGCAACAAATTCAACAAATCCTGAGCACTCTAAGGAAACACAAGTTATATGCCAATTTGGAGAAATTTTTATTTGGAATGAATATAATTTAGTATCTAGGATACATCATGAATGAACATGTAGTGCATATAGACCTAGACAAGATCCAATTCATTCATGATTGGCTAGTCTTGACGAATCTAATAGAGCTTTGTAGCTTCTTGGTACTTCCAAACTTCTATCGTAGGTTCATGTTTGGGTTTTCTCATATCACTTGGTCCTTAAGAAAAGTGACCAAGGGTGGAGATAAAGCTAATTTTTCCTGGTCTAAGTCACAAAAAAAGAATTCAAGAATCTAAAACACTACCTTTGCTCGACACCAGTCCTCACTCTACCAAACCTGCAAATCCATTCAACACTGAGACAAATGCCTCCAACTATGCTATCGGTGCAGTCCTCACTCATCATGGACATCTGGTTTCCTATCATAGTGAGATATTATCTTATGTTATTCATAAGTATCACAACTATGACAGGGAGATGTACTCCATTGTGTAGGAATGTCGGTAGTGGAAGATTTATTTTCTAGGAAATGGGACGATCATACACATTGATAACAATCCCATGAAATTCATGTAAACACAAGGAAAGTTACAAAATGACCTCCATTAGAAGTTTTCCATGTACTTGAAACAATTCAACTTGAACATTGAGTACATGAAGGGCGGCATAAATTTTGTTACATATTGCCTCAACCAACCGCCAATTATGGCACTAACCATATTTCTTAACTCATGTGTGCATGATACCTCCAAGTGGACCTAATTTCCTGATAATTACCTTGACATCACTACTAGATATCAAATGCTAGGAATAGGTAAACAAGTTCTATAATTTCACCTCCATGATGCACTTTTATGCTATCTAGGCCATCTTTGTGTTCCTTCAAGTGAGTGTGCAAAGACAATTTTGGAGGCATATTATAGTCAGGTTTGTTTGGTGCTTTTTTTCACAGGAATGAGCAAAAGAGAGTCCCTTAACTACCTTGGTAAGACAACAAAGAAAAATAGAAGATTTATTAGCAAGTTAGTGGACCTGCAAGTTAGAAAACAAGATATAAAGCCAACACATAGCAACTAAAAATAAGAAACAAACTAAACTAGCATAAAAGAGTGATGCATGAAATTGAACAAATGAAATGGTTACTCAATAGAACTGGATCTTCGAATTGATTGCACCAAGAGGAAAAAGATGGGACAATGAACCCCTTATTTCTTCTAAGGGAGGGTCCTTTGATCCCTCAAAACTAGAGCTATCACTCTCTAATGGTGAGTCTACGATGGTGAAAAATACTCAAATATTAGCTTCACAAAAGGTGTGAAGCTTGTTTAATGCTACACTAGCTCAAAACTATTGTCTCAAGGGAAAGATGGCTTTCTCCAAGAGAATTATGAACAGCATAACAATGCAATGGATTCTTCTTCTTTTTTGCGTACAATGATCCTATCTTTATAGGAGTATGGCAAGATATTTTTCAACTAGTTACAAGTGTGAATGAGAGGCCTTTGGAGGTACCTCCCATCCCTTTCAATGATCAAAAGGTGGAATTTTAGGGAGAGTTTTGTATATGGTCGAGATCTACTTCATCCCAGAAGTGGTTGAGGTCTGACCAAAATCATCAATGTGTCGTTTCTACATCCACACGGGTTTGTTGATTGTCAGTCACGAACTCTATGCACTGTGCACGTAATATGTCATGTTATCCCGCGCGGATGTACGTGCACCATTTTTGTGGAATACATGCATAAATTCAGAACCATTTTGTATAGTTTTGTGGGTATCTTTCCAAATTGAATGTGATCTTTCCATAATTATTGGTAGTATGATGTGTTGGGTTTTTCATCCATTGTTTGTATTTTTTTGAGCAATTTTTTGGTGATAACAAGGTGGTAGGGAACTTTGATGTGGATAAGATAGTATAAATACTTCATAAGTAGTTTTACTATTCAAAACTCGGATAGGAAATTAGCAGGTATAATCGATCATGCATTGCATGTGTCATTGTTAAACCTACCATTAATAATTAGGAATTGTACACTCCTCTACCTATCCTATACAATCCTTGGGTGTCAGTCTCCATGGATTACATGTCATGCTTTCCCTCCACTAAGAATGGTAACAATTTTGTATTTGTGGTTTTGATCAGTTCTCTAAGATGGTCATTTCTCTAAGATGGTCATTTTGACACCATGTAAGAAGGTCTCACAATCAATGTTATTACTAATATATCATTTGAGCATGTTTGGGTTCATTTTGGGCTATGATAGACTATTAAGTACCAAATACATGCAAATACTATCTCACAATAGATCCAAGTACAATATAGAAGAAACACACTTTACTATTATGAAACCCTTAGGGTAGGGAAACCTCATACAATAAATCCTATTAAGGAATGGATCCACTCTCATTCACTTACCTCTTCGAGGGGGAAACATCCTAATGAGATAATGATCCAAATAAAATACTTCTCAACTTGCATTAAGTACCAACAACCTGGAAATAGAGTCTCACAATAGATCTAATAACAATATAGAAGAAACCCACTTATTATTATGAAACCCTTAGGGTAGGGAAACACCATACAATAGATCATATTAAGGAAGGGATCCACTCATGTTCACTTACCTTTTCAAGGGGGAAACCTCCTAATGAGCTACCACTCCAAATACAATACTTCTCAACTTTCCCATTACATTGTTTACACCCATTTATATAGTGCTACCAACCACCTAAGAAAATTCTAGAAGAGGAACCTTCTAGAATAGAAACCTTATAGTAATCTCTCTTAAATTTATTATGTTCACACTAGGCCTTATTTACTAATAGTGGCCTTCATACATAACAATACATATATATTATTGTCCCCTTAGGTATATCCCTAGGTAACCCATATTATTCCCATAGATACACTACATAGACCATTATTTCAGAGGCACAGTAGGTTCCTTAGTACCTTCTGGTCCAAATTATGGTCTTCGATGAACACTAAGATGACCAAATCGATTTCCTTCCACCCCCAAACAAATTGACAAATAGAAGTGGTCAATAGGATTATTGTGCATATCCTACTCATTTACAAATCCAATCATACACGTACATGGGATGAGAGCCTCCCATGTGTTCAACATAGCTACAACAGATCCATCTACAACTCTATTGGCCATAGCCCTTTTCAAGTGTTTTTGGGGTTCCAATTGTTGGCCCCCATTGTGGTAGCTCTTCCTATTTAATCTTCATAGGAATATTCCTCCCATGCTCAAACCGAGGAAAAAAGAGTAGCCTAATTTTTTGACCAGATCCATCACATCCAACATTAGGTTCATGATATCTTGCAGAAACACATTGCCAATTACAAGTAGTGACATGACCAACATCGATTTCCACACAGTTTTAGGTTGGTTATAAGGTGTGATTTCATTTGTAGAAAAAACACTTCACATGCCCCCCTAAGAATCCCAAACCACTCCCATATGGGCCTTGCACCATCACAAAGGTTGTGGGTGAGAACGATTTGAATTAAGTGTTCCTCATTTGCTTGGATTTCACCCGGTATTTAATGTGAACCTAATTTGACTATATTTTCCACCCCTATTAGAGACCCCAGAGGTGGATGAACATTTTTCGCATACATAAATAAATTCTGACTACATTGAGCGAGATATAGTGTATTAGATAATGGAAAAAAATATGGAGGGAACTCACCAATAGAACATACAACTTTATCAAGTTGTCAAAGCAAGATAACTTATTTGCCAAGGCAAGTGGCTCACCAATAGTCAAATTCAACAAACATTTTCCCATGTAATGAGGGAACTTGACACAATGGGGACCATTGTTTCCTAAGGGGGGACGATTGATCTAGGTGGAAACCAATGGCGACCCACCTCTTCCAATGACTCAACATGGTTCTCCATCTTGGTAGTTTTTTTATCTATATTTTTTCAGGTCCTAAACTTTCAAGGCTATCTTGAGGCCTTAAACAATGTTTTTTTATCTATTTGAGGGTTGGGAGTTGCTAGGGAATTCCCAAGCCTACAAAATTTTTCTTCTCAATCAAATCCTTCCAATGAGCTATTGTGCACCCCAAATAGATATTGTATGCAAAATTTGCACCCCTAGGAAGTTGACATGTCAACTGACCACCTTATGGTCTGCAATCCTTTTGATGCTTGGTATCCTATGGTTAGTGTTTTAGATATTTAGGTTTCATTCCTCTTAGGGTTTAACACTTTAGTTGAAATTCCATTTTCAACCTCTTGTAATGTCTTCTTATGAATGTGCATAGTCGACACCTTTCTCTTTAGAGAAAATCTACCACCACTCTAGCTAGCTTGTATTGCTTTGCATTTCATAGTCTTTTCCTATTTGATTTATTAATAGAATCTGGTTCTCGCTATATTATTGTGCTCCCTACAATATTTGTGTCTGTGTGTTTCCATTCGTATTCTTGACTTTAATTTTATCTATATACAATCTAGATAAAAAATGTTATTAGGTTGTTGGAATACTTCAACTCCAAGATAGTAGTGAGGTAATCCCAAATCAATCATTTTAAATCCAACCTGTAATTCTTTCTTAATGTATAAAATATGATCATTATTGTTCTCAGTGATAATCAAGTCATTGATATACATTAATAACATGACCATGTTTTTACCCTATAGATGCACATACAAAGTAGCATTAGCTTCACTTCTTTGAAAATCTACTTTGTGAAGATATCCATCAATCTTTGCATACCAAGATCTAGGAGTTTGGTTTAAACAATGCAATGCTTTAATCAATTTTCACACTTTATGTTCTTGTCGTTCAAGATCAAAACTTCGAGGTTGAGTCATGTATAATTATTCTTGCAAATCACCATTGAGGAACACATTTTTAAAACCCATTTGGTGTAACTTCGATCCATTTTGAGTTTCTAAAGAAATGACCATCCTTATAGTATTCCACTTTGTCATAGGTACAAAAGTTTCTTCATAATCAATTCGGCTTCTTATTGAGAATAACACTTGGCTACTAGTCTTGTTTTATATTTATCAATCATTCTATTTGACTTGTCCTTAATTCTATAATCCAATTCACATCCAATGGTTCTAACATTTTGAAAACAATCTACAAGTTTCCAAGTGTCATTTTCAATCATTGTTTTCTACTCATCAATGATATCATTTCACCATTCCTCATATTTTACGGCCTCTTTAAAAGTGGAAGGCTTGATAAAATCATTGACCATGAAGGAAAAATATTACTGCAATCTGGTGGAACTTCTTGTACCTATTTTTTAATGGTCATATGATCTTACATCCTTTAGAATGTTAGTGACCCACTAGGAATTATGTTGTCATATTGAGTTGAAGATTGTTCTTCTAAATTTTCATGTGAAGAAGAACCATTGTGAGAAGATTTTTCTAATTCTTCATCGTTTCTATTTTTTGGTGAAGTCCAGTCCTTTTCAAACCAATGTTATTTATGTTGGATATGTGTTATATTCTTTGCATAACTAGAACCAGTTTTCGTGTCCACTTTTGGGCGGTCCTCATTTTGCGTGTCCATTTTTGGGAAGTTTTTCGGAGCATGGTTTTTTGTTGATGGTTTTCTATTTCCGGTTAAGTAATTAGGGTTGTTGACTAATCCATGTCATTGGATTAGGGTTTTGGATGTCGTTGGTTCCTATATGTATATTGTGTTGTAAACAATGTATAAAGTGAATGGATATAGAATATGTTGGTTTTCCCAGTTTGGGTTTCCAGGGAAAAAATATTTGTGTTATGTGTGTATTTTTCATTATATCTTTTATGTTCTTTTATTGAAAAAAAAATTGCAGTAAATTATTTTATAAGTTTAAAATCTACATTTGGTATCATAGAAATTATTGGCTTTAGTGGAAAGCCTGTGGTTAGGGGTTTGGCTCAGGACTGTGATAATCCTTGTTACAGTGTGTAACGATGTCTCCATTACAACATCAATGTAAGTGAGTACAATAGTGGTAATTTTTTTATATATATAATGCATCAATAGAACAAGGGATATACAACGATAACATACATCAATATTACACATTCAATCCTCATCTACAACCTACACTACCAGTTTCAATTTACAACATCATTGTTACTAGCAAAATAAATCATATCACAAAAACTAATCAATGATATCTACCCATCCAACCTACCTGGAAGGTTATGACCTCCAAGACACATAATCAACGCTCAAGTCCAGGATTTATCTGATTGATTTTAACCATTTAAGATCTCAGGACTGGTGATTGTTATGAGGAGCATGGAGATATCTACTCTCTTAACCCACTTTAACCTTTAAGGTAGGGAACTTAATTATGAAACAATTACATTAATCAAGGACTCATTAAACTATTACACATTCATCAATTCATCAGTCAATTTCATACCATAAGAACTACACAATGTCTAAATTCATATCATTGCAAAAACATCGATATTGCCCCATTCATATCATTGTTATAATTAGTCAACAATTAAAAAGTCATTTGGAAAACGTTATCCAATAAAAATAATCTTAACAATATGTATATTAACCTCAACCAAATCAATTTCATTTTTACTTATGTTCTCAATTACACAATTCACCACTACACCTCTTGCTCCAATTATTTCAATAATAGTTTCGATAATATATACATATATTCATGTAGTATCCATAACTTTAATATTGAGTAGTCTATAATGGACAGCTACCATTAAAGGTAAGACCCACATCATAATTATACATTCTATTATAATTATAAATAAGGAATGATGACTCCAAGCTAGGTCTCTAATTTAAATTCCCTCTATTCTTTTACATATTTTTATTAAAATAATAATTCGTTAGCAATTACTATTTAATTATTTTTTCACATACTATTATAATTGTGGAAAGAAGTTTGGCTTCAAGTAGACTGTATTAACACTTTAAAATTCCCTTATTTTAATTAAGCGATAACTAATTATAATATCAATCACTCAAGCATTTAAATAAAACCATGGTTAACACCAGTACATGTCTAACAAATTGATAGACTATATTATCATTTAAATTTTAATTTCTAAGTTTTGACTTCTTAGAAAAATACCCATTCAACACCTAAGCTAAATGTTTTCATTAACAATTATGAGAATTAACGATATGGGGGTATAGTATTTACATTATAATCTTGTCTATAATATGGATGTTTTATCATTTTAAAAAAATGGAATGATATACATTCATCAAAACCTTACATCCATGCTTACTCACAATACTCTTAAGAAGAAGATTTATTCAAGTTCCACGCATGCGCATAGATCTTCAAGGTCCAATTCAAGTGGCACATATCACTTCCACTGGTCGGAGGTTTAAGATAATTTAATCGGCAGGTAACTATGAGTTACACGTTCTTTAGTTCAAGAATTATTATTAGTTACAACATTTATTAAACCACATAAGTTCAACTATAGTGTACGAACTCCGATAGGATTTCTCATAAATCCAAATCTACACAAGAAACAGACATCTATTGTACATTGTCCAAATTCGATTACCCAAACGTTTTATGGAGACAATACCATTTTCCAACATCTAGCTATAATTTAAACTACAACGTTAAACTTGGGCTTTGCAACCCATCTTACAATGACACAAATTCTTGATCTGAGTTTGCGATTAACTTTTAAAAGGAATCCAACGAAGTCCTGAGTTTGGACTGTAGTTGATATACACAGAGACCATCCACGTTTTCCTTTAACAGTTTCGTTATTAAATAAATTGACAGTGGTTTAATTCAATTAAATTCCATATTTTCTCTCCATCGGAAATGACCTTGAAGACCGTCTAAAATAAATACATTTAAATCTATAACGACCATAATAATTTCAACATCCCGATTCGAACAAAGTACAATGGTCAACGAATCAAATTTTCAAATAAGAATTTTTGTAAAAACCCATGTGATAGTCTAAAATCGAGATGACAATATTGTCACAATGGACATACAAAGTAAAATTTCTGGAATGGAAAATGATAATACATGATCCAATGAGTTATACATTCAATTTGTAAATTGAT
>JZKD02S1835010.1:362294-382990 GCA_000966675.3 Picea glauca | reverse complement strand
ATATTTATAACTCTGTTGCACAGAGTTGAATTGCGCGCACTAGAGTTACATCTTAAAAATCTTGTTTTTCTTCTCAATCAAGAGTCTCTTATTATCTATATATGGCTTGAAAAATGCATGAAGAATGGAAAGGGAAACCCGTTACCAATCATAATACGTGGATAGGCTTTAAATATGATTTCTTCATTGTTTTCCCCTTTCAATAGGGATTTGCAACATGAACCCTCCTATTTTATGTCCATCACAAAAATATTTAAATTTGAAATTTTTGTTTTCAAGGAAGTGAAACTGATTATCGTTGTTTGATTACAATTTTATAGAAAAAGTTTGTAGGTTTAATAATATACAAGTAGTATTCAATGTTGAGTAGTAAGTGGTATATACATTTTAATGCTGCATACATACCAAGGGTTTTTTTTTTTAGAAATTTAAATTTGAAATTTTTGTTTTCAAGGAAGTGAAACTATCACTGTTTGATTAATTGAGGTTCAACAATATACAACCTGTAGCATTCAATGTTGCATATACACCTTCAAATATACCTCTACATATATACCAATGTGATTATACGATGTATATACCACCCGGTCAATTGTTAAACAAACTAAGACCCGTTAGCTAGGAAGGATTGCTTTACCGAAGCCGGTCTAAGTGCACGGCCTCTGTGAGTCATTCCATATAATGCATTCAGTTTGGCCTTCACCATCAATCACAATTGTTTGATTAAAAATAGGGCTCCATGGCAACGCCATCACATATAGTACGTCGCATGTGTCTCTTCAATATCATATCCAATTAGTTGTATGTTTGCTGTTGTGAAAATGCAGGAGCCGCAGGCCCGCAGAGTAGCTGTCTCCTCGCTGGGCAGTGTCTTTTTTTCTGTACCGACCGGTGTTTCGAAGGCGCATCACAGCCTTATATAATTCACTTCACTGTGCAGGAATGCTCATCACCTGGAAGTTGCAACAATAACTGACGGCATGCTTGTGGGTGAATGCACGTTTCCGTACACTACCTGCCATGAGGTTCGTATAGTCCTCCCTTTATTGTTATTATTTTCTTATGTTCACCGTACGACCATCCTCGACCTTAACCAGAGGGTAGATGACGTCTGACATACGCTAGGGTGACCTCACGACCTAATGCTCCACTCGATTCAAACGTTCGAGGGTAGATGACGTCACGACATACGCTCTGGTGACCTCAGCGACCCACTGCTCCGCTCTATTCAAACGGTCGATCTTATGGGTGGCTTATTCATTTGCGGTCTATAGGGCTAGATGTGGATTTGCAATAATAAACTAATTACATTTTATTAAAAAATATTAAATAAAATATTTAATTTTTACAATGTTAAAAATAATCATTATTAAATAAAAAGACAATTTTAATAAAAAATATATTTGAAATTTTAAATATAATTTTTAAATAATATAAAATAAAGATTTATTTTTAAAAATAAAAACATTTAAAAGATTTATTCTAAGTCCTCTAAATTGGTCTTTAAAATTATTAAATAGTTCACATACCTCTAGATTGTTTTCCCATAAAGGAGATACATGGGCTTCTCATGAAGGCACATGGTTACTTAACATGCAATATAATTTATGATTTGTGGATGTTCAAAGGTTCTCATTCATTATTCTCCTTAGTTTTTTCTCTCTATACTTAGGGGCTACCATAAATTGCTACCATGCACATGTGAAGACTATGATTGAATTAATGGGTATTTCTGAGATAAAGAGGGAGTTGATTTACAATTGAAATTTTCATCTTCCTAGAAATAAAGATTCCTTGAGCCATGACCATCCTGTTCTGAAGCATTGGAGGGAAGTGGGATAGCCCGAAGCACGTTTAGTAGAGAAAGGCATCTCATATATAATCTGAGGGGGAAGAGGGGTTGGTTGATTGGGATGGCTATAGTGAGAAAAATGTTTTGAGAATTATGGGAATAGGGTTGAGTGAAAGAAATTTGAGCCAATACATAGTGGTTTAGCTTTGTGGATTCATATCCCTAGTTTGAAGAAGATCTCTATGACAACGAGCATATGGGTTACATAGAGCCTATAATTATGTGGAACAATATTCGTTTGTAGACATTTAGTGAATAGCTCTTAGAAAGATGTATTCCATTGTTGTTTATGGATATGCAAATTTATGGCATTTACTTGTGTATCAGATTCGAAAGAACAAATCCAAAATGGTTTTCTCTATGCTCTGATCTGAAACGTATCCACTGTCCGAGTGCCTCTAAATTCACCCTCTTGGGTTGATTCAAATTTCTGATACCGATAAATTAATAATGAATCATGAAAGAAATACATGCAATAATCAAGACTCATGATACCATAAAATAAATCAACCATATACCATGCACAACAATAACCAACAAGCATGCACATTATCAATACATATTTCAGAGTTGATAATTAATACATAGTGAAAATAAATCTACAAGCAAATAAAACTATGAAAAAGAGCACTTATCTTTAACAAAACCAATCACCAACTAACGACAGACCAAGAACATTCCACCCAACCTTAGACACCAATGTTCCAAGTCTCAATGGAAATTCACCCACGAGCCAAGGCTATGAATCCAAATGAGAGGTCTCAGACTAACACTTAGCTTCCCAACCTAGTCAACAATCAAGCTCTCACAGGTTTCTCAACACACAACAAATCCAGTTTACCAGCTCTTTTCTCCTTCAATCTGCACCACCCAAAGAGAATAAACCCCTTCACTTCCACGTAGTCCCTTAGGGTGTCCACCTCTTTCTAGGGCTCCAATGATTCTGATAAGGAAATCTCAATGTTGGATATTCTCAAGATTTGCAACTGTGGATAGTTCTCTCTGAATTTTCATTATTCTCATGCCCACAAACATCCCTCTCTCTCTGGAATAATCAGTAATTAATTACATCCAACCAACCATGGTTTCTTTCCTTCAACAATTCATTTTCCCTTCCCTATGCCAACCTAGAATGAGTAGGAAGAGTGAGTTAGAGAGGAAAACTCCAAAAACAAATTTTTTGAGTAAGAATGAATGGCCAACCCCCAAGACAATCAAGAATAGGGTTTAAATATCAAACGCATAATTTGGCCTTCTCTCAAGAAGCTCACATAACCCCTCTTTCTCTCCAATATTCCAAGGTGGGTAAAATACAAATAATTTTTAAAAAAAGTAAAGGCTTAGCCTCTCAACTTTCTCCCTCTCTCATGGAATCATATCCCCATATCACTCTTTTCCTTGTCCATCTTTCTAGAAACGATGTATTTTATTAATAATATTACATTTCATAGGCACTAAGACTCTTTTTTATCAAGGTGGATCTTGTGACTGATAAAAATGAATGTTCTCAAATGTTGACGAAAAGGCCTCCATGTCAAAGATCTTGACGATATATTTTCAATGCAATTTGAATGGGCTTAAACAAACGTCGAATGTGGAATTTATGACATTTTGAAGTTTTGGGAAAATGACACAGCCCCCCTTCTCTCCTAGGGGTTGCGCGACCTCCCGGTCTAGGATCGTTCACAAGACTGAGTCAAATTGACTCTTCGGGCCCCTGTTGGAACCCAAAATCAATTTACACAGGTCCCCCTTTCTCCAAAGTGTAGGTTCTTCCAAACCCGTGGGCTCTTTTCCGGCCCCTTTGAAGAAATTGAACAATCACGCGCTAGCTCCTTTTGCTAGGCCCCTCTCCTCATATGACCTGGGGCTGTGACTTGGGGCTAAACCTCCTAAAGCGCTTCGCAACTTCGGGCTTCGGGTGTTTGCAACTCAACACATGCTAATTCTCCCGAACCCCAAACTGGCGTGAAGGGATTGACAATCCCTACTCCTTTTCCAGATCAATGACCCTCAATAATTTTGGGCTTCGACGCTTCAGTGAATTCCGAAACACTACTCCTCCAAACCTTCGAAGTGGAAAGTCTCTGAAGTTCACAATATGATGGCACGTGTCCTTGGCCTCCAACTGCTCAGATCTATTTCAGCTTCGACCGATTCTCCACTTACAATTCTCTGAAGGATCAAACCTCCGAAGTGGTCGATCTTCTGCCACATGTCCTTTCCAGATCCTACGGTCTGGATTTCTTCGTGACTTCGATGACTTTGCACACTGCTCACCTGGAATCACCCGGAGTGTGATTTCTCTGGACTTCCATATCTTCTACCACCTGTCCCTCTAGACAATGGACGGTTCAGATCCACTTCGGGAGTTTGGGACTTTGCGAGTTTGATCTCCTATGCACTAAAACAAGTTTAAATCCCGTGCACTTACCTGGATCCGACGGATGTCAATCCGTCACGCTCAGATCCGACGACTGGGATTTTCTCTCTTCCTTGCATGCTCCTTTGGGTGTCTGGACGTAGAATTCGACGATCTAGATCTCTTCCTTGCAGCTGATCTGACGACTGTTGTAGCTCCTCCTCTTGAGCTTTGGATTTCTCCTGAATTAGGAATAATTTTAAATGTTCAAAGGCTGTGGCCTTTGATCCTCCTGCGAGCCTGACTGCTTGGGTCTTACCTACACTTTTGGGAATGCTATCCCTCCTTGAGCTTGAACTTGGAATAAGTTCACTTGTGCACACTCTTTTTGTTTCCTACACAAACTTGAACCAGTAAAGGTCCTTTGCCTATACTCGTTGTGTAGAGTCACTGTGCACACTTGCACTATCTTTCTCGAGCTTTGCAGTTGCTCGAATTTCTAAGGGACTCGGCCCTTTCGCTTCCTTCAAAGGAAATTCTGCTGCCCTCTTGGCACACCCTTTGCTTGTCTTTCTGAGCTTTTTAACTTGAAACAAGTTCGCCTCTGTGCACTCCTTGCACTTGGCTGAGCCTTCAGATGGCTTCAAAATTTCAACACTTTGTCTAAGTGTTGTGCCGATGTACTCCTTGCATAAGTCTTCCTCCTTAATCCTAAGGCCTTCAGGTTCACTAATGCATCCCCTAGATTTTCTCAATGCACACTTGCAGAGCTTCTTTCCCTAGAGTATTCAACAACTCTGGTTCACATGGGCTTCAACTGATCAAACCTAAGAGGTCTCTGTACCTTTGTTCCTTAAAGGCATATTTGTTCCCTCTTGGAAACTTCCATTCAAAGGAATCCTTGCTGAGCTTTCCAGAGTATTCAAGAACTCTGTGGGTGTCTTCCTTTGACACTCCTCTCACAGAAATCAAAGCAGAGTTCTCCTGTGAACTCCCTACACTCGCTCAATCCCCACCTGGTAGAGCTCTACAGAGTCTTCAACAATTTTTCTTTATGTGTCTTCTCTGCACAGTTCCTGCTCTGAGGTGTTCAGTAACCTTGAGGCTCCTCTCTGAGTTTTTCAATTATCTCGGTGTGCCCACCTGGCACGTTCTTCTCTGAACTCGAAACATAATTCAGACATGCACTCCTTGCGTTGGCTCATAGAGTTCTTGACACTCTGTCATGCACTCCTTGCATTTATCCTAAAATAACCTAGAAATAATCCAACAAACTCACAGATAAAGAATTCTATCCTTACCCTGCAGATGAAACCTATCTCATACATCTACAACATACATTCATAAACACATAGATAACATTCATTAAACAAATGGAAACATACAGACACTCATGTGCAGGAAACACTACTCTCTTTGTATTAATATGAATGTTTGTTTACAATGTGCGTAGGCTCGAACTGCAACAGAGTCTCTCCTCTCTCCTCTCGACTTACAATGATTTTCTATCAACCTTCAACAACCTCTTCTAGGCATACGTTACAATGCTTTATACAAGAGGGGCTCATCGATCCTCTCCCTCCAACTACTCTAGTGGTGTTTAATCACCATTTACAATGCCTATCTACTGATCCAGATTACATTGAATGAGCATCTAGTCTGAATTGGATCTAGATCATCCTACAACTAGCCATTAAAGGCTACCTTAACTACAGCCTATACAAAGGCATGACTTGGCTCTGCTCAGCCTTACAACAATTAATTTAATTTAAAATTCAAAAATTGGAGGGCTACGCCTCTCCCCCTTCTTAAATGTGCACTGATGTGATGAATAGTTGGTGCTTTGCTGAAGTGGAGCGATGCTCCTGCATCATACTCCACTACTGGGAAAATCATGAGCTCCTTCTCATGGCTCCCTCTGCTCCACTGTTTAAATCCCCCTTGATCCCAAACTATCCTCTGGAGATGTCCACCTTCTCCTCTGCTGCTTCCCTGTTGTTGTTGTAGGTTCTCTTCTGTCCAACCTCCTCCTGCTGACAACTTCTTGTGCTGATATCAACATCATCTCTCTAATTTTCTCAATCACCTCTTCCAACTGCTCTGTTGGCTGGCTTCTCTTTTCATGCATACTGGCCTACTGCATCTCCTCATGTTGATCAAAGGGAAGATTAACTTGATATCCCATGCTACCTACTTCTCCTGTGGCACTGACTTTCCACTCTATTGTAGACTCCAATTCTGCAGGCTTCTTACTGAGCTATTGCTCAACTATCTCTTCTGACAGTTCAAATTTTTCCAGTTCCTCTGTTGGTATATCTCCAGCTTCCTCCAACTACTCCTCAGGCTGGTATGCTCCTCCATTTGTTTCCAACTTAGCCTTTTGGATGTGCCTACTTTTCACTATCGCCCTTCTCTCCAGGGCTTCCAATTCTTTGTACAGATCAACAAAGTCCATGCTGTTTTCTTCCTCTTCTTCTGCAGTCATCTCCTGTTCAACTTCTTGGCTGAAATTTCTGAGCAATTCTGCTGAATGCTCTTCTTCTTTTTCTGTTGGGGAAGACATCAATGTCTACTCCTTCTCCTCCTCCTCTATGACAGTCACAACCGACTTCCCTTTCTCTTCTAGTGCACTGGCCTCCGTTGGGTTGATTGGAAGGAATATACTGATTCCCCCAATGATTAGAATGATTCTCTAATCCTCCTCTTTAAACACTCCTTGATGATATGAACTCTTAGCTAAGTTCATGAGAATGTCAGACAATCTCCTCTCCTCTCCCTTTCCCACCTGGAAATTTGGGACTTCACCTTTCCCCTCCTGGCAGTTCACGAGGTCCTCCATTGATCTCAACTCATTTCCCACCTGGAAATATGATAGCTCAGTACTGCCCTCCTAGAAGTCTATGATATCTCTGCTTGATCTCTTCTCCTCATCATCATTGAGGCTTTCTCCAACCTCTCGTTTACAGATGTAAACCACTTTCTCCTCTGTGGGACTGAGAGTTTCAACATGCCTCAACCACCTCATCACTACTTGTTGCTGCCTCCTAGAAAACAACCTCTGGACAAGCCATTTTATTTTTTTCTTCATTGCCCATTCATACCTCCTATGTACCTGTGCCTCCTGTTGCATCTTCAACGTCAGTCTGTCCATTTGTTCTCTTGTCTCCTCGAGCTCTTTGTCCATCTCTACTTTTCTTTTCTACTGGCGGTCCTTTCCTTGACCACACCCGTGGCCTTCAGTAGCCATTTTCACCTCTGCCTTCATCCCACCTGGATGTCTGTTGTCCACTTTGCAACTAAGAGTGTCTCTAGCTTCTCCTACAACCCACCTGGATGTCTACTTGACTGCTGCGAACTTGCAACAATCATTCACATAGAGCATCAATACTCAGTCTCCTCCTCCACCTGTTGTCTACAGATGAAAATTTAAGCTTTTGATACCATATGATGGTACCATACTATCTTCTTTGTCTCCTCTTTCCTTTTCCTGCTATCTGCAAGAAAAAATCAAGCTCTGATACCACTTGAATGTATTAGACAAAACTTTTCTCTTTCCTGCTTCCTGAAAATAAAATTAGACTCTGATACCACTTGGTGCAACCGCTCTTATCTCCTAGGGGTTGCACGACCTCCCAGTCTAGGATCGTTCACAAGACTCTTCGGGCCCCTGCTAGAACCCAAAATCAATTTACACAGGTCCCCCTTTCTCCAAAGTGCAGGTTTTTCCAAACCCATGGGCTCTTTCCCGACCCCTTTGAAGAAATTGAACAATCCGGCGCTAGATCCTTTTTCTAGGGCCCTCTCCTCATATGAACTCGGGGTATGACCCGGGGCTAAACCTCATAAAGCGCTTCGCAACTTCGTGCTTTGGGTGTTTTCAACTCAACACATGCCAATTATCCCGAACCCTGAACTGGCGATGTTCCAAACTGGCATGAAGGGATCGACGATCCCTACTCCTTTTCCAGATCAATGGCCCTCAACAATTTCGGGCTTCGGTGCTTCGGAGAATTCCAAAACACTACTTCACAGAACCACCAGAGTGGAAAGTCTCCAAAGTTCACAATCTGACGCCACATGTCCTCGGCCTCCAATGGCTCGGATCTATTTTTTCTTTGGCTGATTCTCCACTTACAATTATCTGAAGGATCAAGCCTCCGAAGTGGTCGATCTTCCGCAACGTGTCCTTTCCAGATCCCACAGTCTGGATTTATTCACCCTTCGCAACTTCTGTGATTTTGCACGTTGCTCATCTGGAATATCTCGGAGTGTGATTTATTCAGACTTCTAGATCTTATTCCACCTGTCCCTTTCGGCAATGGACGGTCTCGATCCACTTCGGGACTTCATGAGTTCACTCTCCTATGCAATAAAATAAGTTTATAGCCAATGCACTTACCTGTATCCGACGGATGTCAATCCATTGCGCTTAGATCCGACGGCTAGGTTCCTCTCTCCTCTCTGCGCGTTCCTTTGGGTGTCTGGATGTATAATTTGACGGTCTAGATCTCTTCCTCGCAGCTGATCAGGTGACTAATATACATCCTTCTCTAATATTTGGATTTCTCCCGAATTAGGAAGAATTATAAATGTTCAAAGGCTATGGCCTTTGATCCTTCTCTGAGCCCGACTGCTTGGGTCTTGCCTGCGCTTCTAGGAATGCTATCCCTCCTTGAGCTTGAACTTGGAATAAATTCACTTGTGCGCACTCTTTGCGCTGCCTACACAAACTTGAACCAGTAAAGGTCCTTGGCCTTTTCTCGCTGTGCAGAGTTACTATGCACACTTGCACTATCTTTCTCGAGATTTGCAGTTGCTTGGATTTCTAAGGGACTCGACCCTTCTGCTTCCTTCAAAGGAACTTATGGTGCCCTTCTGGAACACCCTGCGCTCATCCTTCTAAGCTTTTGAACTTGAAACAAGTTCACCTCTGTGCACTCCTTGTACTCGACTAAGCCTTCAGAGGGTTTCATACTTTCAACACTATGTCTAAGTGTTGGCCTGGTTCACTCCTTCCACAGGTCTTCCTCCTGAATCCTGAATTCTTCAGGTTCACTAATGCATCCCCTGCATCTGCTCAATGCACACTTGCAAAGCTTCTTCCCCCAGAGTATTCAACAACTCTGGTTCAAATGAACTTCAACTGCTCGAAACTCAGAGGTTTCTATACCTTTTTTCCTCAAAGGGATATCTATTCCCTCTTGGCAACTTCCACTCAAAGCACTCCTTGCTGAGATTTCCAGAGTATTCAAAAAATCCGTGGGTGTCTTCCTCTGACACTCCTCTAACAGAAATTGAAGCAGATTTCTCTTGTGCACTCCTTAAAATCGCTCAATGCCCACTTGGTAGAGCTCTATAGAGTCTTCAACAATTCTTCTTTCTGTGCCTTCTCTACACAGTTCCTCCTCCAAGGTGTTCAGTAACCTTGAGGCTCCTCTCTGATTTTTTCAATTATCCTAGTGTACCCACATGGGATGTTCTCCTATGAACTYAAAACAAAATTTAGACACACACTCCTTRCRTTGGCTCACAKAGTTCTCGACACTCTGTCATGCACTCCTTGCATTTAGCCTAAAAGAACCCAGAAGTAATCCAACAAACTCACAGATAGAGAATTATATCCTTACCCTACAGATGAAACCTATCTCATACATCTATAACATACATCCATAGACACATAGATAACATTTATTAAACACATGGAAACATACACAGAATCATGTGTAGGCAAAACTGCTCTCTTTGTATTAATATGAATGTCTATTTACAATGTGTGTAGGTTCGGACTGCAACAAAGTCTTAGTTCTATCCTGTCGATTTACAATGATTTTCTATCAACCTTCAACAACCTCTTATGGGCATACGTTGAAATGATTTATACAACAGGGGTTCATCGAGCCTTTCCCTCCAACTACTCTAGTGGTGTCTAATCACCATTTACAGTGCCTATCTACTGAGGCAGATTACATTCAATGAACATCTAGTTTGAATCGGATCTAGATCATCCTACAACTAGCCATTAAAGGCGACCTTAACTATAGCCTGTATAAAGGCATGACTCGGCTCTGCTCAACCTTACATCATTTAATTGCATTTAAAATTACATTTAAAATTGAAAAATGGGAGGGCTACGCCTCTCCCCTTTCTTAAATGTGCATTGATGTGCTAAATAACTAGTGCTTTGTTGAGGTGGAGCGATGCTCCTATATCAACAAACATGAAAAAAGGATGACAAGGCTAACACATGGAATCACCAGATACAACATGTAGAAGTATGTAAGATAATAGGGTGGACACGTGGTAGTACAGATAGGAAAACTGGTAGTACGAGCATGATAGGTGGAAGTACAGATGTTGACATGGCATGTTGATGCAGCATGTTGACTGGGTTGTACAAATGATGAAGTGGAAAGCTAATGTGGTAGAGATGATGTGGGAAGATGACTGATGTGATGCTAATTGGAAGGCTTATTGTGTAGGTTACATGGTATCCACGTGAACCAATTAGAGACCACCATGTGCCAACCCCAATTTTTCCAAAAGTGATTATCAACCCCGAAAGGATTAGGCGGGTGGATTGAACCCCCGACCTCTTCAACATTATTTCAATGAATTGCCAATATGGCACCACATTTCCATTGGGATACAACCAATGTAAACTCTATTTGAAGTTTGTTTTGTCGATATTCCAAAAAATAGAGGGTTTGTGGGCTTGACCCCACAACCTCTGCCAACAAACACAATGAACCAATGCTTTTAACCAATACACCAACTATACCACTTATTATAGAAAACAAGTAAATTGTTATTTAAACAATAAATATTTCATAGCCCAAAAAATCCCAACGGATGAGGGTTTGAACCCACGACCTCAGGTATATTAACGAAGCGCTTCCACCATTGCACCATATGTATGTGCATTGAAAATAATTCACACCATTTTGATTGTATGGTGTAATTTATTTATGTAATAGTTGAAGAAAAAACAAATTTAAGTCTTTTCTCATTAGGAAGAGAGGGGAAATTGTTCCCAACCATGTTGCAACCTTCCTAGAGAGGCCAAAGACAATTTTAATTGCGGGCTGGAGATCACATGGATGTAATAAGTATTTGATGTGGATGTTTTCATCTAAATAATGGATCTGTTTATCATTGGAAGCAGACCCAAAGATGTATCCCAATATGGGTAAACTCCATTATCAACTTGTGTATATTTTCCTTTGTTATTGCTATTCATTTCTTCAATTCATCCTTTCAATTGTTCATTAAGCACTCTAAAAATTGAACTAAGTCAATTCACATTATAATTGTTTTGCAAATTAATCAGTAATTTCAGATCAAGTTTGGTATTAGAGAAGGTTTGATAGGATTTTTGAGGGTGAATGTTAACTAGGCTCAAGTTCAAGTGTGGCGAAGGATTGCTTGAAGAAGCTAATCAAAAAATCCTCTGTACTTCCGTGTGGCCTCCACGTCAACCATATCATCTGAAATGTCCTCTAGTGTGGAACCTGCCACCTGCTCCACTAGGTCCTCAACTTATCAGTCCTCATCCCTCTATGTGCACAACACTTTGCTACGAAAATATCCAGACACCCAATTTAACCAGGTGTTGACACCTGTCTGTTGGACATTGGCTTGGTTGTTCCACATTTTCATAGCCCAAAATGTGTTCCACATTTTCATATCCCAAAAGGCTTGATATGACATGAGATGCCACCTTTGACACACGACGCTACCAAAACCTTCTATCCTACAGGACATGTTACCAATGATTTGCACCTGGCATCACACGTGGTTATCGTCACCTTGTGACACGTGGAAATCATTTTTCACATGGAACTCTGTCTGAAAATTCCAAAACCACTTGACACATGGCATGATCCAATATTGACACATGGACCCTCACGTGGATTGATGAAATATATGCATCATTGTAGCACCCAAGGTTTGCCCAACAGGGAATTGACACTTGTCCACTTCATTTTCATTGAATGACGTCATCCGACATCATCTTGGAAATTAACTCGAAAAATCCCAACGAGTGAGGGTTTGAACCCACGACCTCCGGTATATTAACCAAGTGCTTCCACCATTGCACCATATGTATTTGCATTGAAAATAATTCACACCATTTTGATTGTATGGTGTAATTTATTTCTGTAATAGTTGAAGAAAAAACAAATTTAAGTCTTTTCTCATCAGGAAGAGAGGGGAAATTGTTCCCAACCATGTTGCAACCTTCCTAGAGAGGCCAAAGACAACGAGCATATGGGTTACATAGAGCCTATAATTATGTGGAACAATATTCGTTTGTAGACATTTAGTGAATAGCTCTTAGAAAGATAAGTATTCCATTGTTGTTTATGGATATGCAAATTTATGGCATTTACCTGTGTATCGGATACGAAAGAATAAATCCAAAATGGTTTTCTCTATGCTGTGATCTAAAACGTATCCACTGTTCGAGTGCCTCTAAATTCACCCTCTTGGGTTGATTCAAATTTCTGATACCAATAAATTAATAATGAATCATGAAAGAAATACATGCAATAATCAAGATTCATGATACCATAAAATAAATCAACCATATGCCATGCACAACAATAACCAGCAAGCATGCACATAATCAATACATATTTCAGAGTTGATAATTAATACATAGTGAAAATAAATATACAAGCAAATAAAACTATGAAAAAGAGCACTTATCTTTAACAAAACCAATCACGAACTAATGATAGACCAAGGACGTTCCACCCAACCTTAGACATCAATGTTCCAAGTCTCAATGGAAATTCACCCACGGACCAAGGCTATGAATCCAAATGAGAGGTCTCAGACTAACACTTAGCTTCCCAAACTAGTCAACAATCAAGCTCTCACATGTTTCTCAGCACACAACAAATCCAGTTTACTAGCTCTTTTCTCCTTCAATCTGCACCACCCAAAGAGAATAAACTCCTTCACTGCCACGCAGTCCCTCAGGGTGTCCACCTCTTTCTAGGGCTCCAATGCTTCTGATAAGGAAATCTCAATGTTGGATATTCTCAAGATTTGCAACTGTGGATAGTTCTCTCTCAATTTTCATTATTCTCATGCCCACAAACATCCC
Source organism: Picea glauca (assembly GCA_000966675.3). NCBI lineage: Eukaryota > Viridiplantae > Streptophyta > Pinopsida > Pinales > Pinaceae > Picea > Picea glauca. The sequence continues at coordinate 369,664 of JZKD02S1835010.1, read as the reverse complement.
TCTCTCTCTGGAATAATCAGTAATTAATTACATCCAACCAACCGTGGTTTCTTTCCTTCACCAATTCATTTTCCCTTCCCTATGCCAACCTAGAATGAGTAGGAAGAGTGAGTTAGAGAGGAAAACTCCAAAAACAAATTTTTTGAGTAAGAATGAATGGCCAACCCCCAAGACAATTAAGAATAGGGTTTAAATATCAAACGCATAATTTGGCCTTCTCCCAAGAAGCTCACATAACCCCTCTTTCTCTCCAATATTCCAAGGTGGGTAAAATACAAATAATTTTAAAAAAAAGTAAAGGCTTAGCCTCTCAACTTTCTCCCTCTCTCATGGAATCATATCCCCATATCACTCTTTTCCTTGTCCATCTTTCTAGCAATGATGCATTTTATTAATAATATTACATTTCGTAGGCACTAAGACTCTTTTTTATCAAGGTGGATCTTGTGACTGATAAAAATGAATGTTCTCAAATGTTGACGAAAAGGCCTCCATGTCAAAGATCTTGACGATATATTTCCAATGCAATTTGAATGGGCTTAAACAGACGTCAAATGTGAAATTTATGGCATTTTGAAGTTTTGAGAAAATGACACAGCCCCCCTTCTCTCCTAGGGGTTGCGCGACCTCCCGATCTAGGATCGTTCATAAGACTGAGTCAAATTGAATCTTCGGGCCCCTGCTGGAACCCAAAATCAATTTACATAGGTCCCCCTTTCTCCAAAGTGCAAGTTCTTCCAAACCCGTGGGCTCTTTTCCGGCCCCTTTGAAGAAATTGAACAATCATGCGCTAGCTCCTTTTGCTAGGCCCCTCTCCTCATATGATCTCGGGCTGTGACCCGGGGCTAAACCTCCTAAAGCGCTTCGCAACTTCGGGCTTCGGGTGTTTGCAACTCAACACACACTAATTCTCCCGAACCCCAAACTGGCGTGAAGGGATCAATGATCCCTACTCCTTTTCCAGATCAACGACCCTCAACAATTTTGGGCTTCGATGCTTCAATGAATTCCGAAACACTACTCCTCCAAACCTTCGAAGTGGAAAGTCTCCGAAGTTCACAATATGATGGCATGTGTCCTTGGCCTCCAATTGCTCGGATCTATTTCAGCTTCGACCGATTCTCCACTTACAATTCTATGAAGGATCAAACCTCTGAAGTGGTTGAGCTTCTGCCACATGTCCTTTCCAGATCCCACGGTCTGGATTTCTTTGTGACTTCGACGACTTTGCACGCTGCTCACCTGGAATCACCCGGAGTGTGATTTCTCTGGACTTCCATATCTTCTACCACCTGTCCCTCTAGATGATGGACGGTCTAGATCCACTTCGGGAGTTTGGGACTTCGCGAGTCCGATCTCCTATGCACTAAAACAAGTTTAAAGCCCGTGCACTTACCTGGATCCGATGACTGGTATTTTCTCTCTTCCCTGCACACTCCTTTGGGTGTATGGACATAGAATTCGACGATCTAGATCTCTTCCTTGCAGCTGATATAACGACTGTTATAGATCCTCCTCTTGAGCTTTGAATTTCTCCCGAATTAGGAATAATTTTAAATGTTCAAAGGTTGCGGTCTTTGATCCTCCTGCGAGCCTGACTGCTTGGGTCTTGCCTGCACTTTTGGGAATGTTATCCCTCCTTGAGCTTGAAATTGGAATAAGTTCACCTGTGTGCACTCTTTTCATTTCCTACACAAACTTGAACCAGTAAAGGTCCTTTGCCTCTACTCGCTGTGTAGAGTCACTGTGTACACTTGCACTATCTTTACCGAGCTTTGCAGTTGCTCGAATTTCTAAGGGACTCGGCCCTTTCGCTTCCTTCAAAAGAAATTCTGGTGCCCTCTTGGCACACCCTTTGCTTGTCCTTCTGAGCTTCTTAACTTGAAACAAGTTCGCCTCTGTGCACTCCTTGCACTTGGCTGAGCCTTCAGATGGCTTCAAAATTTCAACACTTTGTCTAAGTGTTGGCCCAGTGTACTCCTTGCATAAGTCTTCCTCCTTAATCCTAAATCCTTCAGGTTCACTAATGCATCCCCTGGATTTTCTCAATGCACACTTGCATAGCTTCTTTCCCTAGAGTATTTAGCAACTCTGGTTCACATGGGCTTTAACTGATCAAACCTGAGAGGTCTCTGTACCTTTGTTCCTCAAAGGGATATTTGTTCCCTCTTGGAAACTTCCGTTCAAAGGACTCCTTGCTGAGCTTTCCAAAGTATTCAAGAACTTTGTGGGTGTCTTCCTATGACACTCCTCTCACATAAATCAAAGCAGAGTTCTCTTGTGAACTCCCTGCACTCACTCAATGCCCACCTAGCAGAGCTCTACAGAGTCTTTAACAATTTTTCTTTATGTGTCTTCTCTGCACAGTTCCTGCTCTGAGGTGTTCAGTAACCTTGAGGCTCCTCTCTGAGTTTGTCAATTATCTCGGTGTGCCCACCTGGCATGTTCTTCTCTGAACTCGAAACATATTTTAGATATGCACTCCTTGCATTGGCTCACAGAGTTCTTGACACTCTGTCATGCACTCCTTGCATTTATCCTAAAAGAACCTAGAAATAATCCAACAAACTCACAGATAAAGAATTCTATCCTTACCCTGCAGATGAAACCTATCTCATACATCTACAACATACATTCATAAACACATAGATAACATTCATTAAACACATGGAAACATACAGACATTCATGTGCAGGAAACACTACTCTCTTTGTATTAATATGAATGTTTGTTTACAATGTGCATAGGCTCGGACTACAACAGAGTCTCTCCTCTCTCCTCTCGACTTACAATGATTTTCTATCAACCTTCAACAACCTCTTCTGGGCATACGTTACAATGATTTATACAAGAGGGGCTCATCGATCCTCTCCCTTCAACTACTCTAGTAGTGTTTAATCACCATTTACAATGCCTATCTACTGATCCAGATTACATTGAATGAGCATCTAGTCCGAATCGGATCTAGATCATCCTACAACTAGCCATTAAAGGATACCTTAACTACAGCCTGTACAAAGGCATGACCTGGCTCTACTCAGCCTTACAACATTTAATTTCATTTAAAATTCAAAAATTGGAGGGCTATGCCTCTCCCCCTTCTTAAATGTGCACTGATGTGATGAATAGTTAGTGCTTTGCTGAAGTGGAGCGATGCTTCTGCATCATACTCCACTACTGGGAAAATCACGAGCTCCTGCTCATGGCTCCCTCTGCTCCACTGTTTAAATCCCCCTGGATCCCAAACTCTCCTTTGGAGATGTCCACCTTCTCCTCTGCTGCTTCCCTGCTGTTGTTGCATGTTCTCTTCTATTCAGCCTCCTCCTGCTGACAACTTCTTGTGCTGATCTCAACATCATCTCTCTAATTTTCTCAATCACCTCTTCCAGCTGCTCTATTGGATGGCTTCTCTTTTCATGCATACTGGCTTGTTGCATCTCCTCATGCTGATAAAAGGGAAGATCAACTTGATATCCCATGCTACCTACTTCTCCTGTGGCACTGGCTTGCCACTTTATTGCAGACTCCAATTCTGCAGGCTCCTTATTGAGCTACTGCTCAACTATCTCTTCTGACAGTTCAAATTTTTCCAGTTCCTCTGCTGGTATATCTCCAGCTTCCTCCAACTACTCCTCAGGCTGGTATGCTCCTCCATTTGTTTCCAACTTAGCCTGTTGGATGTGCCTACTTTGCACTATCACGCTTCTCTCCAGGGCTTCTAATTCTTTGTACAGATCAACAAAGTCCATGTTGTTTTATTCCTCTTCTTCTGCAGTCATCTCCAGTTCTGCTAGCATATCCTGTTCAACTTCTTGGCTGAAATTTCTGAGAAATTCTGCTGAATGCTCTTCTTCTTTTTCTGTTGGGGCAGACATCAATGTCTACTCCTTCTCCTCCTCCTCTATGACAATCACAACTGACTTCCCTTTCTCTTCTAGTGCACCTGAACTCTGTGCACTGGCCTCCTTTGGGTTGATTGGAAGGAATATACTAATTCCCCCAATGATCAGAATGCTTCTCTGATCCTCCTCTTTCAACACTCCTTGCTGATATGAAATCTTAGCTGAGTTCATGAGAATGTCAGACAATCTCCTCTCCTCTCCCTTTCCCACCTGGAAATTTGGGACTTCACCTTTTCTTTCTGGTAGTTCATGAGGTCCTCCATTGATATCAACTCATTTCCCACTTGGAAATATGATAGCTCAGTACTGCCCTCCTGGAAGTCTACGAGATCTCTGCTTGATCTCTTCTCCTCATCATCACTGAGGCTTTCTCCAACCTCTCGTTTATATATGTAAACTAATTTCTCCTCTGTGGGACTGAGAGTTTCAACATGCCTCATCCACCTCATCACTACTTGTTGCTGCCTCCTAGAAAACAACCTATGGACAAGCCATTTTATTTTTTTCTTCATTGCCCATTCATACCTCCAGTGTACCTGTGCCTCCTGCTGCATCTTCAATGTCAGTCTGTCCATTTTTTCTCTTGTCTCCTCGAGCTCTTTGTCCATCTCTTCTTTTCTTTTCTGCTGGCAGTCCTTTCCTTGACCACACCTGTGGCCTTCAGTATCCATTTTCACCTCTTCCTTCAGCCCACTTGGATGTTTGTTGTCCACTTTGCAACTGAGAGTGTCTCTAGCTTCTCCTACAACCCACCTAGATGTCTACTTGACTGTTGCGAACTTGCAACAATCATTCACATAGAGCATCAATACTCAGTCTCCTCCTCCACCTGCTGTCTATAGATGAAAATTTAAGCTTTTGATACCATCTGATGGTACCATACTATCTTCTTTGTCTCCTCTTTCCTTTTCCTGTTGTATGCAAGAAAAAATCAAGCTCTAATACCACTTGAATGTATTAGAAAAAACTTTTCTCTTTCCTGCTTCCTGAAAATAAAGTCAGACTCTAATACCACTTGGCACAACTGCCCTTATCTCCTAGGGGTTGCACAACCTCCCAGTCTAGGATCGTTCACAAGACTGAGTCGAATCGACTCTTCGAGCCCCTGCTGGAACCCAAAATCAATTTACATAGGTCCCCCTTTCTCCAAAGTGCAGGTTTTTCCAAACCCATGGGCTCTTTCCCGACCCCTTTGAATAAATTGAACAATCTGGCGCTAGCTCCTTTTTCTAGGGTTCTCTCCTCATATGAACTCGGGGTATGACCTGGGGCTAAACCTCCTAAAGCTCTTCACAACTTCGTGCTTTGGGTGTTTGCAACTCAACACACGCCAATTATCCCGAACCTCGAACTGGCGATGTTCCAAACTGGCATGAAGGGATCGACGGTCCCTACTCCTTTTCCAGATCAATGGCCCTCAACAATTTTGAGCTTCGGAGAATTCCAAAACACTACTTCACAAAACCTCCATAGTGGAAAGTCTCCGAAGTTCATAATCTGACGCCACATGTCCTCAGCCTCCAATGGCTCGGATCTATTTTTTCTTTGGTTGATTCTCCACTTACAATTATCTGAAGGATCAAGCCTCCAAAGTGGCTGATCTTCCGCAACGTGTCCTTTCCAGATCCCACGGTCTGGATTTATTCACCTTTCGCAACTTCTTCGATTTTGCACGCTGCTCACCTGGAATATCTCGGAGTGTAATTTCTTCAGACTTATAGATCTTATTCCACTTGTCCCTTCTGGCAATGGATGGTCTCGATCCACTTTAGGACTTCATGAGTTCGCTCTCCTATGAAATAAAACAAGTTTAAAGCCAATGCACTTACCTGGATCCGATGGATGTCGATCCGTTGCGCTCAGATCCGACGTCTAGGTTCCTCTCTCCTCTCTGCGCGTTCCTTTGGGTGTTTGGATGTAGAATTCGACGGTCTAGATCTCTTCCTCACAGTTGATCTGGTGACTACTATACATCCTTCTCTAATATTTGGATTTCTCCCGAATTAGGAAGAATTGTAAATGTTCAAAGGCTGTGGCCTTTAATCCTTCTGTGAGCCCGACTGCTTGGGTCTTACCTACGCTTCTAGGAATTCTATCCCTCCTTGATCTTGAACTTGGAATAAGTTCACCTGTGCACACTCTTTGTGCTGCCTACACAAAATTGAACCAGTAAAGGTCCTTGGCCTTTTCTTGCTGTGCAGAGTTACTATGCACACTTGCACTATCTTTCCCAAGATTTGCAATTGCTTGGATTTCTAAGGGACTCGACCCTTCTGCTTCCTTCAAAGGAACTTCTGGTGCCCTCCTGAAACACCCTACGCTCATCCTTCTGAGCTTCTGAACTTGGAAGAAGTTCGCCTCTGTGCACTCCTTGCACTCGACTAAGCCTTCAGAGGGATTCATACTTTCAACACTTTGTCTAAGTGTTGGCCTGGTTCACTCCTTGCACAGGTCTTCCTCCTGAATCCTGAATCCTTTAGGTTCACTAATGCATCCCCTGCATCTGCTCAATGCACACTTGCAGAGTTTCTTCCCCCAGAGTATTCAACAACTCTGGTTCACATGAGCTTCAACTGCTCGAACCTCGAAGGTCTCTATACCTTTGTTCCTCAAAGGGATATCTATGCCCTCTTGGCAACTTCCACTCAAAGCACTCCTTACTGAGATTTCCAGAGTATTCAAAAAATATGTGGGTGTCTTCCTCTGACACTCCTCTAATAGAAATTGAAGCAGAGTTCTCTTGTGCACTCCTTAAACTCGCTCAATTCCCACTTGGTAGAGCTCTATAGAGTCTTCAACAATTCTGCTTTCTGTGCCTTCTCTACACAGTTCCTCCTCCAAGGTGTTCAGTAACCTTGAGGCTCCTCTCTGATTTTTTCAATTATCCTAGTGTACCCACATGGGATGTTCTCCTATGAACTCAAAACAAAATTTAGACACACACTCCTTACGTTGGCTCACAGAGTTCTCGACACTCTGTCATGCACTCCTTGCATTTAGCCTAAAAGAACCCAGAAGTAATCCAACAAACTCACAGATAGAGAATTATATCCTTACCCTACAGATGAAACCTATCTCATACATCTATAACATACATCCATAGACACATAGATAACATTTATTAAACACATGGAAACATACACAGAATCATGTGTAGGCAAAACTGCTCTCTTTGTATTAATATGAATGTCTATTTACAATGTGTGTAGGTTCGGACTGCAACAAAGTCTTAGTTCTATCCTGTCGATTTACAATGATTTTCTATCAACCTTCAACAACCTCTTATGGGCATACGTTGAAATGATTTATACAACAGGGGTTCATCGAGCCTTTCCCTCCAACTACTCTAGTGGTGTCTAATCACCATTTACAGTGCCTATCTACTGAGGCAGATTACATTCAATGAACATCTAGTTTGAATCGGATCTAGATCATCCTACAACTAGCCATTAAAGGCGACCTTAACTA
>JZKD02S1835010.1:335484-347791 GCA_000966675.3 Picea glauca | reverse complement strand
CCGACGTAATGGATTTGCACCATGTTAGGATGGGGCCCGCCAGGAAAAACTTCCATATCTGACCCGCCCAACCCCCCCACCATTAAAGGTAGAACGGTCGAGGGGGTCTAGAATTTCTTGTCGTCCATAGATTTGAGCGTTGCATGCTTAGCCATTGATCTCAGTGCACCTTTAATCATGGAGCACGCAACATATTACTTTTCAAAAACTTAGGATAACATGTATTTTGTGGTTTTTAGCGCCATCCCCTCTCATTTTGGTCACCAAGGGGTTAGAAAACATCATTCAAATATCAAAACCAAGAATCTCGACCATCATTAGGCTTGTTTTATTGAAATAAAACCAATTAACCTATGTTCTATCCTACCAACCTAACACATTTAGCCCATATTAAACTGTTGGGCTAAGAATTTACTCTACCCTGGGGCTATTTGATCAAGTTTAGGCAGTTTGATCAAATTTATTCACTAGCTAACCTATCTACTTGGCTAAGATTAAATAGTTTAGCCAAGACTTATTCACTAATCCTATGAACATAAATTAAAAAGGACTTAACCATGATTAAACTGTATGGATAAGTCATCATTATTGAATGGGGCTATATCATTTTTCTTTTATGCCCTCTTTTGTCTTTTTTCTTTTCTTTTCTTTTTAATCTTTTTTCTTTTCTTTTCTTTTTAATCTTTTTTCTTTTCTTTTCTTTTTAATCTTTTTCTTTTCTTTTAATCTTTTTTCTTTTCTTTTCTTTTCATCTTTTTTCTTTTCTTCTCTTTTCATCTTTTTTCTTTTCTTTTGAAAATAATTTGCAGAATGAAATATTATTTACAACCAAATTACACCAAGAGTGAAAATTTTCCAGTCACCAGTTGATCCTATGAATCATAGGGTTATAATATTGGTTGCACCTGGGGATGGTGCTCTCCTTGCGAGGTGCCAAGAACATGTTTCCTAATGTCTGTAAAGGTTTACTCCATTTCTTATTTATGCTATCTGATTTGTTTTTATTTTGAGAACTTGGTGGCACTAGTCAGTGGCTCAAGGCCTTCTCTGCGAGCTTCAACCATCTGATCAATAACACCTGCACACAAATTGAATGTAAAGGAATGGTATGTACAATGGAAATAGATTTATGAGATCTCTATTGGGGTGGAAAGTAATTCTTCAACATCTTGCCGTTCACAGGTCCACCTGGCAGGTCTGTTCCATCACTGTTTTTGAGAAAAAATGCGTTATTTCCTTTGAATGCTTGAATGATGTAAGGGACTTTCCATAAGCTATCAAAATTTCCATGTTTACCCTTATCCTCATTCCTAGAATCCCATTTCAACACTAAATCACCCAACTTGAAATCATCTTCTTTAGTTCTTCTGTCAAAAAATCTTTTTGATGTTCTCCTGGATAACCTGAGTCTTGTTTTATAGTTCTTCCCTGGATTTCATTAAGTGAATCATTTGATTTATTCTCCTCTGGACATTGTTTGGCTCTACTTGCGCTTCCTGCAATAGTTTCATAACAGGGACTCCTAAGGAAAAGGGAAAAACTACTTCAGTACCATACACCAATTGGTACAGAGACATGACAATTGATCTTTTGGTGCTTATTTTGTTAGCCTATAGTGAAAAAACCAGCTTTTTATGCCATGGTTTCTTATTTTCTTGTAATGTTTTCTTGAGGATGTTCACCGGAATTTTATTTGAGGACTCAGCTATCCCATTTCCTTGAGGGTAATAAGATGTGGAGTGTCCTAAAGTAATGTGCTACTGGCTACAAAACTTTATAAGCTTTTTGGATCTGAAGGTCGCTGCATTGTCAGTTATGATTTTTCTAGGACATCCAAAATGAGACAAGATGTTATTTTCCAAAAAAGTAATGATAACAGAGTCAGTGGCTTTCCTGCATGGTACAACTTCGATCCACTTTGTGAAATAGTCTGTGGCAGTGAGAATCCACCTGTGTTGGCCCAAAGAAGGAGGGTGTATCTCTCCAATAAAATCTAGGCCCCACTGTTGGAAAGGAGATTCAACTGAAATGGGTTTCAAGGGAAAAGGCAGTAGCTTCTTTTTACCTTCGAAAACTTGGCATCTATGGCATGAGATGACTTTTTGATGTACATCAACGAACAATGTGGGCCAATAGAAACCAACTCTCAGAATTTTGTTAGTTGTGGTCTTCAAACTCAGATGCCCGCCACAGTCTCCTGCATGGAAATCCTACAGAACCTTGTTAGCTTCTTCTTTTAACATGAAATTAAGCAAGATACCACCGGGATCCTTCCAATAAAGATTACCTTCTAGAATACAAAATTTCAATGCTTTCAGTTTAATGAATCTGGCTTTGGTCTTAGTCAAACCAGAAGGAGCTTGTAAGTTATGAAGTAAAAAAATGAGGTCTGCGTACCAAAAGAGAGTTTAAGAATACCTATTTTACATTTGGAGTCGCCTGCTCTTCTGTCTCATCAACTGCAGCCAAAATTAATGTCTAGAGCATGAAAATTAGATTCAGCCATTAGTTTGGCGAAACCCTGACCTTTGATCAGTTTAGTGGTTTTTATTTCGATGTCATATTCCAGAATAACCGCAATCCATTTTCCTCTCCTACCATATGGATTATCTTGAGTCAGGATATCCTTTATCACTGCGTTTGAAACATATGCAATTGTGTGAGAATGAAGAATATAGACTTTGAAATCTTTTATGGCCTTTACCAGGGAAAAATCTTGTTTCTCCATTATGTTGTAGTTCAACGCAACATCTCTAAAAGATATTCTAAAAAATGCTATGGGTTATTCGTACCCTTCACTGTTTTTATGCAATGGTACTGCTGCGATGGTGTGTTTAGATGCAAAAGAGAAAAGGTAAAAGTCTTTGGTGTAATCTGGGCTGATCAAAACTGGGGCTTGGGTGAGTGCATGTTTCACCTTCTCAAATGACTGTTTGAACTCGGTGTTCCATCTGATTTTGGTGTCTTTTTTCAACATATTAGTGATATTCCTAAGAAGTTCGGCCAAGTTGGGTATGAATCTTCTTAGGAAATTTATTTTTCCAATGAATGATTGTAACTCTTTGATTTTCCTAGGGTGTTTCACTTTCTGGATGGCTTCTATTTTGCTGGGATCTATTTTAATTCCATATTTAGAGATTCTGTGTCCCAACAACTTGCCTTCCTCTAAACTGAAAAGGCGTTTCTTTGGATTTAATGAAATCCCAAACTTTCTACACTTCTCAAACACACATCTGAGGTGCTGCAAGTGTTCCTCGTTAGATTTGGAGTATATAGTCACATCATCGAGATATATGACTATAAATCTTCCAAGTTCATCCACAAAAGAAATATCCATTTCTCTTTGGAAGGTGGCACCAACGTTCATCAGACCAAAGGGCATTTTCACATACATGAAAGTTCCCCAAGGCGTGGTGAATGTTGTTTTCTCCTGGTCATCTGGGTGGACAAGGACTTGGTTGTAACCTGAGAAACCATCTAGTAAGGAGATCCTACTGGCCCCAACTACCTTTTGTAAGATATGGTCCATTTTAGGCAAAGGGTAATTGTCTTTGAGGGAAACCTTGTTCAGATTTATGAAATCAATGCAAAGCCCGATTTCACCAGTTTTCTTCCTGGTAGGAACCAAGTTAGAAACCCATTTGAAAAATCTCAAGGGGACTATAATTTTGGCATCATACATTTTTTTGATTTCCTTTTCTATCAGGGGAAGCAAATTGGGATTAATTCTCCTAAGTTTATGCCTGTAAGGTTTTTGTTCTTCTTTTATTGGGATCTGATGTTGTATGATACTTGTGTCATAAGATTTTAAGTCCTCATAACCCTGAGCAAACACATCTACATATTCCTTAAACAGTTCAATGTATTTGCGTTTTTTCTTAGGGGGTAGAGACTTGGAAATTTTTATCATCTTGGGTTTTTCTTCTATTCCTATGTTGCATTCTTCGACCTCTTTACCACTAGATTCAATTTTTTGTTTTTTCACTACGTCATTAAAATCGAAAAAGTCTTATAGTGGAACTATACCTCCAGGTAGAACATTATTTTTCAACTGCAAAATACTAGAATCTACCTCATTTTCTTTCATTTCATCTGAGTCTACTCTATTTACACTACCATTTTCAAAAATAAATTTATTTACATCATCATCATCATTCTCTAAATCTATATTTGTATTTTCAAAATCATTCTTACATTGTAGGAAGTCTTCAATTTGATCGTCATTCCCAAATACCTACCAGTATCTGATATTGTCAGGAATGGTTGGTCGGAACTTCACCTCCACTGTGTATTTGCAAGTGGGACGGAAAGGAATTTTACATGTAGCTTCTGATATAGCCAACCCGTCTGCAAGTATGTTTTGTCCCTTGAGCATTACCTGCAAGTCAATTTCAATAAAACATTGAAGGGCATCTAAAACATCGTTCCTGTAAGCTCTAAGTATGGGATGTTTAGCTGCATAATCACCTTTAATTTGCTTGATAATCAATTCAGAATCACCCCTTACCATAATCTATTTGGCACCAACCTTCTTCAGTAGTTTCAGGCCGAGCATCAAAGCTTCGTACTAAGCTATGTTGTTAGTGCATTGGAAATTTAGTTTGTAAAAATGACTCTCTGAATACCTTGATCTGTGATTATGAAACCAAACTCCAGATCTAGCTCCCTCCTTGCTCACGGCTCCATCAAAATCCATGCTCCAAAAGTATGCTAGAAGTTCCTCACTTTCCACAGTTTCAGTATTTCTTACCTCAGTGATTGCTTTATCTTCTTTTGAATCAGGTGTATCGTCTTCCAGCTGAGTGATTTGTTCTTCCAAGTCAACATCATTGTACAAAATGAAAGAATCTAGATCATAGTGTGTAGAATATAGTGGGTAATTATGTGGCTTTTCCTGATTGCTGACCATATACTTCATCAGGGTTTCTCTGCACAGTCTTCTCTGTTGTCCAAATACCGAGATGGTCGCATAGGACATATCTAGCTACAGGGTTCCTTTTAGCTTAGCTCCCCATGATATTGACAATAACATACCATATTTTGGGGGAATTTCTACAACTATGATATCCATCATCATATTCTTTGTTGGGATTTGAGCTAGGGTGATGCATAAATCCTTAATTAGCCCTATACATTTGACCTTTCTAGAGTCAAAAGAATGCAAATCCTTGTAGGGTTTGGTGACCTCAAGTCCCAATTTTTCCATCACAACTTTGGGCATCAGGTTGTGAGAGGCACCTGAATCTAGCATAGAGTTGTGTAAGATTGAGTCATGGATATTCAGGCTGATTTAGAAAGGGGTAATGACATCGTTTTAGGTTTGACCATCAACTTCAGGACCGAACAAGAGCTTTGGTTGATCATCAACAAGATTTACCGTGTCCGATTAATTTGTTGATTTGACATTCAAGGCCTTTGTACCTATCTCTGGTTCGATGCTTAAATATTTAATCACTTGAGACCTGTAAGCGTTCTTGCTCATCATCTCTGAAAGGGGAATGTGAATCTTTAGTTTAGCTAGTTCCCCTTCAAGGCTAAAAGTAGTGGAAACTTTGCTTAGGCTCTGAACTTCTAGTTTATCCATCAGAGTCTTATGGGCAGAAGCACTTGGTTGAATAGTTTACGAAACCTCAGTTTGATTTGATCTTTGTAAAATTTCGGGAGTTCTTTTTGCAGGGGATTCACCATTATTCCTCTCAGGGACTTTCTTGGGAGAGGTTTATGAGGTTTTCTTGGTCTCTACTATTCTCTTTGTTTTGGTAGCCTTCTTTGTTTCAACAACCTTTTTTGGAGGGTTGTCATTTTCCTTCTTGCTTCTCAGGTTATACTTCCTGTGGAAATCCATTATAGCATTTTCAAAGGCATGCTATTATGTTTCTTCTGCTTCCTCATTTACCTCTGTTTGTGAAAGGAGAAAAAGCTCATGCTCTTCCTAAGTAAGAAAAATGGATTCATCATTGTGAACGCCCATGAGGTTTATATGAGTGTCATCAAACTCCTTGTTTACCTCCTCCCCATAATCAATGTAATTCTCCTGGAGGGGTGGTATGATTTGCTGATCGGGCCCCCTCTGTTCTCTTTGATCTCTAGGATCTCTCTGTCGGATCTGGGGCAGATTTATTTTGAAGTTTGGGTTTCGAATTTGAGGAGCAGCTTGGTTCTCCCTGGGTGGGTTTTTGTCAGCTACAGTAAGTCTCTCCATAATTCTCTCCATAGCTCTAGATAGAGAATCTAGTTTAGCATCTAATGAGGAAGTGGAAGGCTCTTCCTTGATGGCGACCCTCCTTTTTGTTCTTTGCCTGGCTCTTCTAGCTAAAAGATTTTCTTCCACACTAATGACACTTTTCTGCATGTCTCCCAGAGTAGAAGAATTTATTTCCCTTAGCTGATATGACATGCCAACATCAAATCCATAGGGGAATTTTATTAGTGCCAAAACTTGAGGTGATTTGATATCAGCTGGAATTGCATTGTACAGATTGTTGAAACGAGCGCAGTAATATTGCACGGTCTCTCCTTGGTTCCTTCTGATATTCTCATATTCTGACAAGATCTGGAGATGATTTTTCTTTACCTCCCATCTGTCAAGAAAACTTTGATGAAAATCAACAATGAAAGTTATGGAAGAAACACATAAGGTTTTGAACCACTTTTTGACTTCTCTAGTCAGACTCTGTGAAAATAGTCTCATCTGCACATCAGCCTCATCAAATTCCTGCAAATCAAAATAATCATTCATTTTGTCAACATGTTGTTGTGCATTCAGAGGACCAGTACCATCAAACTGAGGAAGTTTGTTTTGATAGTCTTGGGGCATGGGATGTAAAGGAGTGGCTAACACCAATGGAGCATATCTCACTACCATGACTGGTGGAGGAGGCTAGACAAAAACCTATGTGATTGGAGGGGAGGTGACAGAGGCTGTGGAAGATGAAGGATTGGGAGGAACAGAGTGAGCTGGTTTAGGCTTAACAGAAGCTGGAACAATAATCAAGGAAGAAAGTTCGACTGATTGTTGGAAGTGAGCTTTGTCTAAGGCTTGATCAAGATTTGCTACTAGGTCTTCTAACTTGTCAAATTCTTGAAGAAATCTTTGATCAACGTCTGCCCAAGGAGATAGTATTTCAGGGGTCCTGGGTTGTAGGATGGTTTGATCTAAGATTGTTTCACTTAAAAAGCTGTCGGATTTTGTTCTAAAAAGGCTTTGTTCAAAAGATATGTCAAACTCAAGATCTTGAAGGGAAACCAACTTCTTTGGGAGAGAAGGGGACCGATGAAGAGGATTGTGACTCCTTGAACCCTCTGCAATGTTTTTATTTCTAAGTAATTTTTTGGGATTGTCTATTGTTGTTGCAGATTCTGGATCTGGATGAGATCTAGTGAAAACTCTTTTAGGAGCCATAATTTTTAATTTTTAATTTTTATTTTCAAAAAATTTCAACTAATTATATACAAACTTTAACAACCTCTGAACATTATCTATTTATAAGTTTAGATTTTGCGATTAGTTCAGAAATAAAGTTTTCTTTATCCGGGGAAAAATAAATTGTGGGAAGGAAAGTTTGTTTAGTTCCCTAGTATGATCACCACTAAGTTATAGCTCTGTAAATTCCCAGAGGTTGTCGCTATGTAGAAGAAATTTACCAGAGGTAACTTTATCCAACCGCTTTGAAACTGGGAACTAGCCCTTCCAGTTTCAGAGAGGGATCTCTCTGTAAGATTTAACTTTGTTTTAGGTTTTAGATATTAGGGTAGTTAAATAAATGAGACTGTATTGTTTGTTTTATAAAATTGGTTGAAATATCGCTTACGCATCCATTGGGCTATGGGGTCTGTTTTATAAAATTTGAGATCAAAGAATAGATTTTATAAGGTGTTTTTACAGGGCATGATAATGCAATTGTTAGATCCTTTAGAATAAAATGATGGGTAGCAGAAAAGATGAGAAAATCAATTATAACAAAGAAGCATTTAAGAATTTATTTATCATAACGTCAGAAGATAAACATTTAGATCTTTAAAAGCTAGAAACAAAGTATACAAAGATAAATTCTGCAACTTCAACTTCTTTTAAATGATTAGATATATAAAACATAAATGATTACGAAAATATAAAAAACCATTCAACGAAGAGGAGAAAACATCACCAACAGTTAACACGCAGGAATCCTATGAAATGTCCTTTTTATTACTGGTAAATCTCTTGAGAAAGACTACAGTGATTACATCTTGCTTGGGCATAAAGATCAACCCTCAGTACTTCAAAATTTGAAGTATATATAGAAAAGATTACAATCGATCCTGTCATTAATGATCAGGACGTGGAAAAATATCAGGCTAACTAACTAGATAACAGAATACGAAATTGTAGGAACTGCTAATGATCTGTCGGATTCTTCATGCTGATTTTGGGGAAGGCCGTTGGGGAAACATTCACTTGAATTTGACTACCTTGCATGATGAATCGGTTTTTACACCTCATCCTTTATTTTATCAATTCACACAACTCTTCCCATCTTTGCTGATTGGGAATGGTGGTTTTTAATAACCTGTGGTAGATTTCATCCATCTCTGTATATTTGGAAAAAGTTGGCTTGATGATAAAAATGTACTTGATTTCATGTTGGATACTGAGATCCAACTGCAGAGTCTCTAAAAATGATTTACATGTTATGCTACCCTGTATCCCTGAAAACTTGGAGCTGTCCTTTGCCACCGTGGTGATTTTTTGCTTGTAATTGGAGAGTGTCATCAACTTGTCATTTAGAACCAGTAAATTGAGAAGACCTTTCTTTTGTAAAAGATCAATCTTGCTGAGAAATATTTGAACTCCGATATCCATGTTCTGGGCTTTCTCCTCCAATTGCAACATCAGTCCTCTTTTGGTCAGAACCCTCTTGACCTCAAGGATAGTCTCTGTCCTATCCTCGATCTTCAGGTTTTCCATCTCTTCTTTGGTTTTTGAATTAAGAAACCTGATGATTTCATTTGCTTCTGTGGGCATTTCTCCCAGCTCTCCCTTTATCCTGTCGATAGCCTGCCTGCTCCTCAACACCAGTTCATGTTGTTCAAACATGATTTGCACCATGGGCCAGATTTCATTTATGGATTTTGAGGTATCCATCCAAATGTTCTCTTTGTCTTCTTCCAGTGTTTTGCCCACAACTGTTTTCTTCTATAGATGTCGTATCTCATGCTTCAGTTTTTCTGATGTGTGTTTCTCTCTATTGTAACTGGCTTGGAAAACATCTTTTAGCTTCTGGAGATTCTCTATCTCCTGTTCCAATATTTTGATTTCCATTCCTTGTAAACTCATCTTCTCCATTGATGTTTCTAAAGCTTCAGATGTCCTTGGAACTGTCACTGGGGCAACTGATGAAAGTTGTGCAGTGGTGGTGGCTAATGTTGTCACTGTGCTAACTCCTGTGAGGGGAACTGCACTTAAAGGGATGACCTCCATAGGATTTTTCTGTTATTTTTCCTTTACTAGTTTTTCCATCTCTGCCTCCATCTCTTTTATCTGTGCATTCTGCTCCATGATCAATTTTACCATATCCTCTTTTTGACCTTCTGTCTCTGCCATCTATTTCGTTTTTGAATCTTTAGTAGCTGACAATTTTAATTGCTTCCTCAAAGTGGCTATGTCAGCGTTCTTTTTCTTCAGTAGTTCTTCAACTACTTTCACGTTTGAGGGGTCATACCCAATTTTAAGTACCGGATCTTCCAAAGACTTGATCCTATTATCTTTTGCAAAAGATGACACCTTTTCCAGTTTTAGTTGAGTCTAAACATTGTTCAGAGAAACCTATAATTTTGCAGCAGTTGTGGAAGCATTGGCCAATGTTGAGAAAACCATTTCTCCAGTCTGTCTGTGCAAATCCATCTCATCAGCTGGATGTACCTGCTTGGCATCAAACTCTAGTGTTGACCTTTTATAATCAGTGATTTCCTTTGGATGAGGCACCTGTGCCTGTAAGAATGCCATGTGCGTTCTCCCTCTTTCCGTATCAAAGGCAGAGAACAACCTATGTTGTGTTGTGGAGGTCTTCTTCTAGAATTGAGCATAGGTGCTTCTTATCAACATCTCATTTTTCTTCTTGATTAAATCATATTTCTCAAAGATACTCACTTTTGCAGACCCTTATGATGGCTGGGTGGTCAAAGTGGTATCAGTCTGCTTCTTTGAGGAAGAAGCAGACATCATCTACTAGGTGCCTAAGAAATATGGTGAAAGATCTCCCTAGACTACTGTGGTAGACTGGGTCTCTTCCTCTCCAGACCTATCAGTTGTGTGACTGATTTTGGGCCTTTTTTTGTACACTTGGAATTCTTCAGCTAAGACTTCAGTAATCATAGGGGAGGTGTCCTTTCTAGGCCTTTTCTCCTTTGGTATCTATGGAGTAGTGGTCTATGAAATAATGGTTGGAGGAGATTGTTGTTCAACATCTTCTAGAGTGTTCACCTCCCACTCTGTTTGATTCACATATTTATCGATCTCAGGTTTGGGCACATGAGCATATGGGGAAATTTTATTCCTCAATCTCACTTCTACAATGATGCCACATGGATCATAGTGCCAAGGGAAACTAATACCAAACTTCATTTCCTTTAGTAGCTTGTTTGCCTCTTCCCCGACAGCTCGACTGTTACAGATAAAGGATCCTATCTGCCCTTTAATTCTCAACTGTTGTTTCTTCTTCAAAGATACAAAATGTATGTCGTCTGAATTGATCATTTTCCTGATGTATTCCAAGGCAAATATCCTTACAGGTACATATCTTGGAAGTTTATAAGGAGCCAACTCACATCCATAAATTCTGATTTCCATGTGATTCTGATACAGATACCAGTCTCCAGTCTTGGCAAGGTCCGAGAGGTGTATAATTCTTTGGATCTCCTCATTTATCCTTGGTTCTTGTCTACCACTGAGCATGCTTACCACTGGGTGGTGAAACTGCTCAATGAATTGCTTAAAATTAAACTCTGGGGAGTTTTTCCTCAGTAGTGAAGTCCAAGAGGTGACAGGTTGTGGTCTGTTGTCCTGGTCCAATTTCTGCATGGGAAACAAAAACTTATCTGCTTGAAAGAACATGAACATGTAAGCTAGTATTGAAGAATACCAGAACATGCCCTCTGTGGGAAATCTGAAAAGTTTATCATGCATGTTCTCGTCTAGAAAATTGATGTAGTTGAACTGAGAGGTGGCTTTCTCTTCGACCAAAAAAATTGACAAGAAACCCAGGATTGGCTCGTCCACCCATTCGTCTGAATAATATCCGATCAGACAGCACAAGGATGAAATGACTTGGTTACCTTTTTTTGAAAACATGGAAGAATGGTAGAGGGGATTTTTCTTGGGGAATTGGGCATTTTGTGGGAGGAAAAACTCGAAAATCTGTGCTCTCTGGGGAAAATATAGATTCTGGTACATTTCAGTTAGAAATTCAAGGGTGAAAGGAGAGGGGGATTCAGCTTTGGGGATTTGCATCATCTGGTCAATGGTCTCAGGTGTGATAGTGAAAGGGTCTCTCCAGAAGATGAAACAATGGCTCTCTGATCAGGGATATAATGCGCCTGGCACTTGAGGGAGAATTTGGGAAAATCTCGTCACTTTGATCCAGGAAGGTGTCCCTAAACCATGAATGCAATTCAGGGAAATTGAATTCACACCTGGTCTCTCAGATTAGGTAGTCTTTGTCAGCTAGCAGGATCTGGTTGGGATCGATAGGAGGTGGGAGGAACATATTTTCCTCGACCTTTGATTTCTTATATTTTTGCGCCATCAATTCAACTGGTAACTGTAACTAAAATAAAAAACGTTAGCGGATACTTGACTTTATCTTGGTTGCTGGATGAAAATGGTGAGTGAAAAGAGATTCTGGTATGCGGAGAAAATGTGAACAATGCGATAATGGTGGAAACAAGATTAAATTTGGGCAAACAGGTATCCGTTGGGCGTGGGGAACAAGTCAACAAACTAACGAATATGTTATCTTGCATTAATTGGCCAACTTATAACTGGGTATGAGGTGGAAAACAAAGGACGGGTGACGGGTGTGCCAGGATGATGTGGAAGGTGGTGATTGGAGGGCAGGTGAAAAAGGGATCTAATGTATGATGGGTAAGTGGGGAGAATATGCCGATGAAGTGATGGGACAAGGCTTGTAAGTGTAGGTAGTGGAATGTGACATCACGAGATGACGGGTTAGTGGAGTGTGATGTCATGAGGCGACGGAGGTATAGGAAGTTTGGTATGGCGGTATGTCTAAGGGGGTGGTAGGCAGTAAATGGTTTAGAGAGAGGGGGG
>JZKD02S1835010.1:314068-335406 GCA_000966675.3 Picea glauca | reverse complement strand
ATTAAAGGTAGAACTATCGGGGGGCTCTGAAATTTCTTGTCAGCCATAGGTTTGAGCGTTGCATGCTCAACCATTGATCTCAACACACCCTTTAATCATGGAGCACGCAACATATTACTTTGCAAAAACTTAGGATAACACGTATTTTGAGGGTTTTAGTGCCATTCCCTCTCATTTTGGTCACCAAGGGGTTAGAAAACATCATTCAAACATCAAGACCAAGAATATCGACCATCATTAGGCTTGTTTTATTGAAATAAAACCAATTAACCTATGTTCTATCCTACCAACCTAACACATTTAGCCCAAATTAAACTGTTGGGCTAAGAATTTACTCTAAACCCCGGGGCTATTTGCTCAAGTTTAGGCAGTTTGATCAAATTTATTCACTAGCTAACCTATCTACTTGGCTAAGATTAAACAGTTTAGCCAAGCCTTATTCATTAAGCCTATGAACATAAATTCAAAAAGACTTAACCATGATTAAACTGTATGGATAAGTCATCATTATTGCATGGGGCTATATCATTTTTCTTTTATGCCCTCTTTTGTCTTTTGTCTTTTTCGTTTCTTTTCTTTTCATCTTTTTTATTTTCTTTTCTTTTCATCTTTTTTCTTTTCTTCTCTTTTCAACTTTTTTCTTTTCTTTTGAAAATAATTTGCAGAATAAAATATTATTTACAACCAAATTACACCAAGAGTGAAAATTTTCCAGTCACCAGTTGATCCTATGAATCATAGGGTTATAACATGGTGAATGAAGTAAAATTAAAAATTCATGAACATAAACGAAAAGGGATTATTTTTGTACATGGTAAGAATTTTTTTTAGTGATAAGTACTGCAATAAGTGCTTGAGATACCTCCCATTTATAGGAGCCCCAAACAAATCCCCATCCAGTTGAGCTAAATCATAAGTGTTGTTATCTTGGGCTGCAACCATTGGAAGGGTCCAAGCCAAATATTATCAAACTTTCCATGTTTCCCTTTAGCTTCTCTTTGAGCATCCCATTTCAAAACCAAATCCCCTGCCATTAAATTTCTTTCTTTGGTCCTTTAATCAAATACTTATTTTATTATTTATTGATGAGCTTGAGACTTTATCTGAGCTTGATTTCTTACTTTATGAACTTCAATCAACTAATTAATTCTTCTATGCATATCATTTGATTCTTCCTCCTCATATTGCAGTAGTTTCATCACGTGGAGGCTGAGTTGAATGGGGAAAATGGCTTCCAACCCATACACCAATTGAAAAGTGGAATTTCTAATGGCCTCTTAATGCTAACTCTGTCTTCCGAAACAATATATTTCAGGTGGGAATCCCACGCCTTCTTATTTCGAGATAACATTTTCTTGATAATTTTGATAAGGTTCTTATTGGAGGATTCAACCAAACCATTCCCCTATGGATAGTAAGAAATAAAGTGTCTCAACTCTATATTATAGTCCTGGAAAAAAATTAACAAATTTGGCAGATTGGAAGGCCTGGGAATTATCCACAATGATCTATCTTGGGCACCCAAATATGGCCAAGCTATTTTCCTCTAGGAACTTTATGATGATTGTATCCATGGATTCCCTTGTGGGTATGGCCTCTACCCATGTTGTGAAATAATCAGTGGATTTCAAAACCCATTTTGTTGTCCACTTTAATTTGGATTCATCTCGCAAATGAATTCTAATCCCCACTGTTGAAAAGGTATCTCAACTTTCATTGGATTTAGGAGGAGGGAAAACAACTTCTACTTTCCTGCAAACATTTGACATTCTACACATGCTTGAACCAAGCCATTTACATCAAAAAATAAAGAGGGCCAGTAATACCAAGCTCTAAGGATCTTTTATGCATTGGCTCTCCAAGCATGGTGACCCCCACACACACCCTTATGAAACTCAATGATTATGCCTTCAATTTCTTCTCCAGTGAGTAAATTGAGTAGGATTCCCCTTGGGTCCTTCCAAAATAGATTCCCCCACAAGATGCAATACTTTACATCCTCAATCTTAATAGACCTAGCTCTGGCTTTATCCCATGCTGGTGAGCAACTAAAATTTTGCAAGTAAAATATAATGTCTTTCTACCAATCAGACTGAGAAAATTTGGCACTTACATCTAATGAAGGTAATTCTGTTTCATCCTTTTTAGATTCTGCTCCTACAATGTTTTTTGACAATGAATTCAAGTCTAAAAACTCACATTAGATCCAACCAACAATTTGGCTAGTCCTTGTCTTTTTACTAGCTTTGTGGGCTTGATCTCCACGCCATACTCCTGAATGTTAGCAATCCATTTACCTCTTTTTCCCTCACTAATAGTCTATGTGAGAATGTCTTTTATAGTGTTGGTAAGTACAAAAGCCAATATCTTAGAGTGTAGTATATAATCTCTAAAAGCCTTTAATGCTTTGACGAATGCATAAGCATGTGTTTCCATGTTGTTATACTTCAGTTCGACATCTCTCAAGGCCTTGCTAAATAAGGCTATGCACTACTCTTGATTTTCCTCATTCTTCTGTAGCAACACGACAATTGTAGTATGAATCAATGCAAAAGAAAAAAATGAGACTCTTTATCATAATTTGGGATGATAAGAAATTGAGCTTCTCCCAAGGATGATTTGATCTGCTGAAAGGATTATTTAGCTCCAACTGTCCACTTGAATTAATGGTCCTTTTTTCTCATGTTGGCAATATGCTTCACCATTTCTATGAAATTTGGGACAAACCTTCTCAAAAAACCTATTTTACCTAGGGAATTTTGTACCTCTTTTCTTTTTCCTAGGCTGAGCAATTTGTTTGATTGCTTCCACCCTTTCCGGATCTACCTTCACCCCTTCTTTGGATACTATATGGCCAAGAATCTTTCCTTCTTCCATAGAAAAATAAGACTTTTTGAGGTTCAAGGACAACCCAATCTTCCTACACGTCACAAAGGTTTTCCTTAAATGTTTGATGTGATCTTCATCTATCTTGGAGAAAACAATCATTTCATCAAGGTATATGACAACAAAGTTATCTTTCTCACCCACAAAAGCAATGCCCATATATCTCTAAAATGTTTCTCCTGCATTTATCATACCAAAAAGCATTTTTCATACATTAAAGTCTCCCATGGTGTTGTGAAGGTTGTCTTGTCTTTGTCATCTAGGTGCATGGCCACTTGGTTGTATCCTGAAAAACCATCCATCATAGATATCCTATTTCCCCCCACCACTTTCTATAATATACGATCCATCTTGGATACAGTGTAGTTATCTTGTAAAGAACATTTATTCAAGTTTATGAAGTCTACACATAGACTTATTTCCCCACTCTTCTTCCTCACTAGAACTAAATTAGCAACCCATGCTGAGTAGCTTAAGGGAATAATAATTTGGGAATCTAATAATTTCCAAAACCTCTTTCTCAATGGTAGGAAAAAGAAGGGTATTAACTTACTTGAGCTTCTACTTGAAAGGATTAGTATCAGGATTGAGGGGTATTTGATGCTGGATGATACTGGTATCATAAGTTTTCAGGTACTCGTATGTTCATGCAAAGACATCCATGTAATCTTTGAACAACTGCAAATACTCTGCCCTATGATCAACATGAATATTTTTGGACAACTTAATATATTTAGGATATTTTTTAGTTCCGATATTATATTCCTCAATGTTATCATCTTTGGGGAGGACAAATCGTTTGACATGTAGATTGTTTCTATCAAACAGTTTTTCTAACAGAACCAATCATTTGGGAATGAAGTTATTATTAATATTGAAGACTTTATGCTCATCCATTTAATTGCTAAATTTAGAGATCTCTTCAGCCTCCTCCCCAATATCTTGTTTGGTGTCTTCTTTACCATCTGAATCAATATGAGTATTTGCAAAATCATCTATCACTTCCATGAATTTTTTGATTTGTTTATCATCTTCAAAAACTTGCCAGTATTTGATATTATTAGGAATGGAAGTTATGTATCTCATCTTGATCTCGTATTTAAATTGAGGGGTGGCTGGTACTTTAAAGGTACTAGAAGCTACTGCTAAGGAATCAACTAACTGATTAAACTCTCTCAAAATAGTAGAAATATTGAAAGCTACATAAAAAGCGATCAATCATATCCCATACCCGATTTTTGTATGCCCTCATTCTTGGATGCCTTGTTTGATAGGAACCTCTTACTTGTTACACAACTAGCTCTAAATCTCCAAATACCACCATCTCAGTAATTTGCATCTTTCTTGCTGCCTCTAGGCCTAAGATCAAGGCCTCATACTCAACTACATTATTGGTGGCCTCAAACTCAAGTTTGTAGGAAAAATGAACTTATTTTTTGGTAGGAGAGATGAGAACTACGCCAGCCCCATCTCCTTCTTTTGAGAATGCACTGTAAAAATACAATTTCCATATACCATCCACTCCTTCCATAGGGATTACAAGAGGATCTGCAAGCAGTGGGGTTTCATTGTACTCTTCATTTACAGATAAGATACACAAACCCATATATTCATCAACAACATTTATGGGATGATTCACAGGGTTCTTCTGATCACTCACCATACACACAAACTTTGTCTCTCAATATAACCTTCTGAGCTCTACTCCAAAACTTGGTACGATGGCATAATTCATATCCATATACATAGTGCCTCCAAATTTTTGTGCCCATGTTCTGGACAACAACATGCCATAATTTGTTGGTACATAAACCACTACAACGTCCATCATAATGCTCTTTACAAGAAGCTATCCCAGGGTGAAAACCATATCTTTAATCAACCCATAAAAATTCAGTTTCCTCGCATCAAACAAATAAAGGTCATGATAGGTTCTGGTTATTTCCAACACCAATGTTTCCATGACTACTTTGGGTATCATATTATGTGATGTTCTAGAATCGAGCATACAATTGTGCATCATCTTATCATGAATATTCAAGGTCACATAGAATGGTTCCAAAGATGCTTCTTTGTCATCAATATGAGGACCAAAAACTATGGTAGGGGACTCATCTTGTACATTCAAAGTATCAGGGGGATTTGTTGATCCCTTCCCCAACATCATTTTCTCATTCTATTTATGGTATGAGGGGTTTTTATCCAGCTCCACCAAAGGAACAAGAATCTTGATGTTAGAGAATTCACGATCAAAATTGAAATGTGAAACTTATTCCTCAAGATCTTTAGTTTCTCTTTACCTTTTTACAGGCTCCAAAACTTCATGTACCTTAGGAATGTCCAGAATCTTTCTAGCTTTATCTTTGGACAACTTTGGACCAACTTTCTTAGCTCGAGGCTAACTTTTTGCAACAACTATTTTATGCCTAGGCCTTAAAGTATGCAACATCCCCCCCTAGAGTTTGGACAAATAGCCTTATGAAGACATCATCATGCTCTCCAAACTGGTCATCTATAAAGTCTCATAAAGAACTCATATTCTCTTTAGATGAACACGTTTTATCCCCATCAAATTTGGGCAGATATTTCATGTAATTCTCAGGGAGGTCATGGGTGATTTGGGGCATATTTCATGGGGAAAATATGGAAGTGACCCAAGGATTTGTAGGGGGTGGGGGAGGTTGATTCCCCCTAGGTATTCCTCCACCTAAGCCAACCATAACATTTTTAATAATAGTGTTATGGGATTCAAAATACAAAGGAGGAACGAGAATTTTCAAGAAGGGTCGATGTGGAGAACTAACTTCTTGGTTAAATTCTAGAGGATAATTTTGGAGGTCTATTAAAAGTTATGGAGGGAATTTAGAAGAAAAAATAAAATCTTCAGGTATATCAGTTAGATCTATATATTTATCATTTTGATGAATAGAAGAAGGAGAGATTTCAATATAAGGGTTACCTGAGAAAAAGGAGGCATGACACTCTCTGATGTTCCTCTAGGTCATGATATTTTTTGGATCTGAATATATTGGACTTTGGTACGGATCAGGGTGTCTTTTGGTGTGTCTTTTGGCAAAGGCCATATTGTCCTTCAAACATTTCTGAGTTAATTTTACAAATTCTCTCAAATATGAAAGGGATTTTTCCACGAGTGTTTTAGTAAATCAAGCTTGAAAGGAGGATGAAATGATGGATTAGAGGAAAAAAAAATAAACATACAAGGCACTGCTAAGAATGAATCCTATAGAATATGGAAAAGAACAATGTGCCGAGAAATTAAGAATTCAATAGCTCTAACATATGCATACAAATCAATAAAAACTTTCTTCAAATAGTCAACATCTTCACACATTCAAATACATGGAGGTACCTTCTGCATATCATTTAAATGCACAAATACAATGACAAGAAATATTCATACATTTAGATGAAATCAATTATGTGTCATTACTAGACATCATAAAGTAGCACTGAACATAATGAATGGCTTGTTGCTTGAGATTTTATATATTAGGTCTGATACAATAAAAGAAAGAGTGGAAGGAGATGCTTTACGAGAACACAAATACTATAAGGAAATAATTACATACTGAAAATTACATGTAGGGGATTAATCTTTGTTTCCTATTGCATTTATCAAGTGATTGTGCTCAAGGTATCTGGTCAAACAAATCCGATAGTTAGAAGCTCTTCAATTCCCCAAAGTGTCGATGTTAACAACATGTTCCTTCATTGTCTTTTATTCCTCTCTTTCATTCCCTAAAACCGTTTCTTGAAACAAATTCTAACTTCTTGAAATAGCTTACCAATTGATTTCTTGAATGGTTTCCACTTTGGTCAAAATCAATTACTTTTAACTGCATGAATTCTGCTATGTTGAGATAATGGGGCAATTGGGAACCTACAGGATGAGAAATTCATCATGATTTCTCCTTAGAAATATTTGTAATCATTTTCCTCTTCAGTTGGAAGCTCAAAATCCTAACTGCAGAGATCACACGACTCAACAACCATCGGATTGATCTCGACCATTGATATTTAAAAATGGAACTTCACGTTGTTCGAAGACATCCCCAACACTCAGTGTATCGACTATACAATCATCAACAGTCTATATATAAATGTGATTGAATATGGGCCATCCATCCTGGAATGAATATAAACCCTCCATCATAAACCTGATCAAATCTAGGTCATTGATACACAGATTGATGAACCTCAAATTCCTTGACATTTAAAATTGAAACTGAATCATTGATATGGAACGTCAATTGGTTGAACCTGCCTTTTATTTAACGATGTCGTCATCAGGGAGATTGGGGATAACCTACGTTGGGGATTGTTTATTGTGTTTCATCGTCGACGATGTATACAACGATATCCACCATCCATATTTCATTGAAACGATAAGGGTCCTTGATTTGGCTAGACCATAAACCAAAATCGGTTAAGGCATTTGACGGTCATGCTAACGTGACCATGGATACGTGTCAGCCTTATAATGGTCTACACTAATACTGATGTGGCATGGAGGACAGGACACGTGTCACACAATTTTTAGGATGCTAATTTGTATATACGATGGGTTCACATGTCCACGTGGAAGATGATGGTTTGTCTTGACAATGTTGTGTTGGCATGTCGAGCTTTCATCTCTTTGCATTTCACCAATTATTGATTTCTTCATTGACTTAAATCTATGTATCCAGAAATTCTCTTTGCATTTTTGTCGACAATGACATCCACCATGATCTCTACCATTGATATTTCTTTGAAACAAAGGGAGTCATTGATCTATGGTCGAAAAAAAGATAAAAATGGCTTAGGAAACTATTTTCACATTGACACTAGACACATGATAGCTTTATACTGGTCTGATGAAGGGTTAATGAGGCAGCCAGGAAGGACACATGTTACCCACTTTTGACATATTGACCTGTGCATCCGATGGGTTCCACATGTCCACGTGGAAACATATAATTAGTTCTGACAGGGCTCCACTGGACGACTGATGTTACACCTATCCCGAATGATTTCGAGGCCCGAGAGAAGATTTGTACCATTGATCAGTTTTACTTGAAAAAGTCCTGAGAGAATATCTAGGCCGTCCATTGGAACCACCCATCGGAGGGGTATGGGTTTGGAATTCAAACATGACTCCGATGAGGGGAATCCGAGACCACATCTTGACCATCAATCTAGAGTAGACAAGGGAAGTCCGATGATACATGAGAGCCATTGATATAGATGCAATTGAAAACAGAATTCGGCTAAGGTAGAAATGAGCAGGCTACCATCACCTTGGGAATGTGGTGAATTTTCTCTGGCCCATGATGGCTTTGCCATGGTAGGGGGGGTGGGACACCTGTCACCCATTTTTTGTGCATTGACTTATGTATTTGGAAAGTTCCACTTATTCATATGGCAATCACTAATTGGCCCTGATAGTGATTCGTTGTTCGACTAGTGTGAAACTCGACCAGGATGCTCGGGTACCTGGGAGAAGATCTAGACTGTTCATCGGTCCTACTTGAAAAAGGTCCGAGAGCGGATCTGGACCATCCATTGCAAGTGCCTCTTCAGATTTCTGTAGGATTAGTTTCAAAAGGGACTCCAAATAAGGAACTATGACAATTGTTGATCCATCGGAGGAGCTAGGAACACCCGAGAACTGTCAATCTTACTCAACCATGATCCTAAAAAATGGCTAAGGGGAAATTATTTCTCTTTCATCAGCTAAATCACCAAAAAAATTAGGATTTCTCCTCGCTAAAATTGGGCTAAGTCTAGGAACATGGATTCTCTAGGTGAATGCATCTTCAACTAGCCAACCATTATTATTCATTTATGTTGTGGTTCTTATTCACTTGGTTTCCACAGTAATTTCGAGAAAAAATCACAATCGAATGACTGGAAAGAAACTTGATTTGACAACCATTAATACTCAACAGTTGTGAAGAAACTAGACTTTAGGCAGGTTGCAATTTAGATACCTCTTGTTCATTATTTATATCTTTTATTTGAGTCATGATGGCTTACCATCTCCCATACTCTGGGTTGCCTGGATGTGATGAGCCTTGGTTGACCTATAGTTGTAAAGGTGAATGAGGGGGGATATTGGGATTCCATCTGTGGGAATGTTGATCATCATCATGGTAGGGATCATGTTCTCGATTGCAAGCCACAAGATATGATTCCTCTAATTACCCCTAGGCATGTGGGGTAATAGAGTCAATGTTTTACACTTAAAAATATTTTTAATGTGTTATGGGTCACTTAAGTGAAAAACATAGTAAATTATTTATGTACCCATATGACTAGTTTTTATATCTGTCTTAGACACATAAATGTGAATTTTATTACAATTTCTCAACCACTTACGTTTTCCATAATCTTAAGTGATTTATCAAACCCAAGGATGGTGAGCTAGGGTTTATTGGATTTTATATCAAAAGGAAAATGAGAGCATCGTATGGGATATCATTTTTTCATGATGTATGGAGATTCTTGAGAGGGAAGTTACATTTTTGCAGGTTCTAGACGAAAACCTAGGTCTGCACTTGCTTGGAGGCCAAAATCAACCAACAATAATTGGTGATTCCAACTAGGAATTATGTTGAGCTTCAAGAGAAACAATCTCAATTTTCTACAGCTTTTAGGTGGATTTGGACATATTAATTGAGGAGATTATCTCATTTATTCTACATCATTTTATTCCTCTACTTCTATGTTTTTTACCTAAATTATTCCATCTAGTAACTGATTTCTAAATTATTCCAACTAGAAAATGATTTCTCGAGGATAGAATAACAACATCTTATTGTGAAGTTTATACATCATATTTGACATATTGTTTGTGACATTTTCAGGTGCTTAGGTTTGGTTATCCTATTCCATTTTTCTATAGAAACAATCAATTGTGTTTATTTTTGGTTTCTATGCTTAGATCTTCTGGGAAGACTATACTCTTGAATCCAGTCAAATTGTTTTTCGTGGATAGAGTTTAAGGTTACAATAAAAATACATATTTAGGTGCATCGTTGATGAAAAGAATAACCTAAAATCAATGAAATCCTTCTTCTCATCTCTCGAAAAAATATGATAGAGAAGAATTCAGTTCTTGGATAAAAGAATTGGTTAAATATCACCCTTCTACAAAATGTAGAAGATTTAAGCAATGAGGAGGAAATTCCTTGAGAAAATATATGGAAAAACACTTTCCTCTCATAAATAAATGGTAAAGAAGAATTTAATAGTCATGTTGCGATCTTACAAGCTTCCAAGAGATCCAAAATACTATACCATCCAATCCTCAATTTTTGCTTTGAACAAAATGTAGCGTCTAACAATTACTTACACTCTGAGATAAAAGAAACAAAAAAATAAGTAAAAAATTAAAATACCATATAAAACATAATCAAAATAATCCAATAAGGATCTAACATTTATCACGCAAGCCCATCGGGGCCAAATATGTATTAGTAAGTGTTTTTAATATATACTTATTCGTTATAACTTACATGCATGTGGCTTTTTCTAGCATATTGTGAATGTGCTCTATTATGCTAAGTATTAAATTGATTTATAAAACTTTGACGTGAAAAAGGAAGACATACATAATGTTCATTATGGAGGGTCAGGCATGCCTCAAGAAAAGGTGCACGTGTGACAATGGTCATAAGGTGTGGGCATCAAATCTTGCCTGACAAAAGTTTCTGAATTGTTTCCCGTGACTCCTTCCATGAAGGTCTTCCCATTGCCATGAAATCATTAAGAGATGACTACAAAAATGGTTTGATGGAATGTGAGTTCAAAACTAAATACAAAACGTAAATTAATATCATATCTTTCCAACTGGAATAACTATGGTTCTTTTCAGCAAACTAGCCATAAAGAAAGACTACCAACTTGAGGAAGGAAAGAAAGAAAGAACCTAAAGAAGAAATCAGATCCATTAAGAAGAGGTCCTTAAGAAAGGCCAACTCTAGAGAGGATGTTGAGGTCTAACACATATTCACCAATGGCCACACTAGGCCTCACTTCCTCTATTTGGGTGGGGTTGAAGACTCCATATGGCAGATCTTATAAAGAGAAATGGGACTTTGGACGTATGGGGATGAAAAATTTCATAATAGTCATCTGCTCTAATATTTTTCCTTCCTTTCCAAATTCAAATTCAACAACAACAACTCTTCCCAAATTAGTAACGGTGTCCCTGGCCAATAATAAGCATAATGTGATCACTGACCACCTTTTATAAGGGAAAGTAGAGGGAAGTAATAGATAATGTTTTGGATGTAGTATTTTTTTTAACAAAAACCACCCAAGTTTTGGCCCAAGATGATGGAAACTCTTGGGGATATGTCCCAGGGAAATGGAAACAATTGGGACATGTTGTTTGGGAATTCTCAAAAAACACCAAAATAGAAATTCTCTAAGAAGAACCTAATCTAATTTTGTTAGACTACCACCATGATGTGGACTCCCAAATGCCTATAATTTGTCATAACGCTATCGATATTTCCCCGCTTCCCGTTTAGTTTACATACCTCGCTTCCATGAAACCACTTTCTTCCATTCAAGTGGTGAGTGTGTGGGGTTCTTTTCACCTTGGATCGTTGAGATGCCAAGGCTATGACCAAGGCCGAATTTCCATCCTGATTCAATTCACAATTGTATATCTACCAAAATGTTTGATCTGTTTTCTCACTCCACTTCGTTTGGGCCAAAAGCTACAGGCTGCAACTATTAGATGAGAAAATTGACATACGTTTATCAGACAAGTAGCTCAATGCATCGTGGGAATGTGAAATAAGAGTACATTTTTTATGCCTTGTCAAAGAGAGGATGAGGAGACTGAAAGGGAAATGAAAACTTATGTGGTCTGCAAACAAAAATTAATGTTGATGTTGATTTAACACTAGAATCATATAAATGTAAATTAAGTCTCTGCCAATTTCTTCGTAACACTGATGACCAACCCAATAAGTATTAAATCTCTAAAACTGATGATCAGTGACTGACCGTGCTCCACGAAAAATTGACATGAACTAAAATTATGACGGGGATTTTAAAACTTTTCACTTCATAAATTTTTTTTAATTTCTATTTGCATTTTCTAAAATTATGAGATTTTAAAACTTTACACTTCATACAAAGTTTTGATTTTTTGTTTGCATTTTCTAAAAAATTAGTAGAAACAAAAAGCAACATTTCCACATCATTTCCTTTGATGGGAAAATATTTCATCATACTTTTGGTACATGCTGGAAGGCTCCTGACGTGCTGTGACAGGATCAATTTTGAACAATCATCACCCACAGGTCTGTGACGCTATATGGTGACCTTGCAATAGTCAAGTTTACGTACTGCCCAATGGTCTATAGTAAACCACGTACATTCCCCTAGTCATATTTAAATGAAAAGTCACGGGAGTCCTACACCACTCAATTGTTAAATATTAGTACCAAATTATTGTTACTTACAATAACCAAAAAGCGACATGAAGAGGTGGTCCTTCAAGTAAGATTCACTGCTAATTTTTTATAGTTCTCCACCAATACGATTCGTTGTAGAGAGAAATGGTGGTGTATGGAGAAACAATGTCATGTGGACAAAAAAGACGAAGAAATGGCGATATCCCAAGGATTAATAGTCTGATTGTTATGACAAGGGCACTTATATCCATGGTAACAAAACACCTTTCACTCTCTTGGTTGTTGTTGAGGTGGATCCTCTACTTCTTGTCCACTAGTATTATTTTCTCTATTTGAAACATGCCAACAAATTTCCCATGCGGTCACATGCACATGCATGCATCTATATCAAGAATGTGCATGCATGCACTCTTCTGTGAACAGATTATGTAACTGGTGGATCTAAGTATAATCAGTTAGTCTAACTGTTTGAGAGATGCTATATATACATGCATACCAATAGAAGAGAGAGTGCAATGCAGTGCAATGTGTGTAGAGTGTGTGAGAAAGACACAATACTGTGGAGTACAGTGTGTCTGTGAGGAGAGGATGGTTGTATGCATGTGCTATCTATTATAATTATCCCTTGAATAATAAGAATACAACCTATCATTGTCGCATGTTTTTTTCCCACATTGGGTTTCCACATAAAATCACTATGTCAATTGTGTGATTGTTGTTGTGTTGTGTTTGGTTTGATGTTCTCAGTTTTATGCTCTATTTTTCTTCCGTTGCCTAATAAGTGGTATCATAGCAGGTGAGCCAAGTTGGATGAGATATGACATGTGAGGATGAGATTCGAGTTCAATCCAAGGGCATTATTCTTTACTCTAATGCTTCCGGCACCTATCGAGAGGAACATTGACCTTGGTATATGCAAAGAGCATTTGGGCTATCCAAGTGTTGTGTGTTGGAAGAGGGGCGATATGCGATATTGAGATTTGTAAGGGTATTTCTGTGAAAGAGGGTGAGAACGTTCTATTGTTTGAGACGTTGTTCTGGTGAGGCAACCTTCCTGATGCACTACAAGTGTGACAGAGATGTGAGTGCAAGATGAAGCCAACCATTGCATGAATGAGTGAGACTTTCAAGGGTGAGTTTCTACTTAATATGCATGCATAGATCCGTGTCTCATGTGCTGGAAATGATTCATTGCGAGAGAGGCGATAGCCTGCTATCATCATTTTTTGCAACTTTTGGGAGGGTGTGATACCCTTGAAATTCGAGGTGGAGTGATCACGAGAAAGTCATGGAGTGATCTTTCATTGTGAAATTGTTGAAGGAGGTTTGAAAGTTCAACGATAGTTCTAAGTTTGAGGTGGATAAATTCATCAACAAGAATAGCTTTGTGCTATGGAAGCTTAAGATGCAGGGTCTACTTGTGCAACAAGGATTGAAAAAGGCATTGGTTGGAAAGACAAAGAAATTGAAAAGCATGATAGACGAGGACTGGGAAGATCTGGATGTAAGAGTCCTCAGTACCATTCGTTCGTGTTTGGAAGATAAAGTGTTATTTAATAACATTGAAGAGGAGACAACAACAGGTTTATGGAACAGACTAGAGAGTCTATATATGACAAAGTCCTGGACGAACATAATCTTCTTGAAGAGACAATGGTACAACTTGCGTATGAAAGAAGGTACATAAATTGTTGATCACTTGAATGTTTTCAATACTCTGATTTGTCAATTATCTAGTATGGGCGTAACATATGAATATGAGGACAAGGCGGTTACGCTACGGTGCTCGTTGCCTGAGCCTTGGGATCATCTGGTCACAACTATGTGGTTTAGCTCAACAGATGTCATTGATTATGACACTGTTGTGGGAGCTTTGTTGTCTGAGGAAATGAGGAGAAGATCCAATAAGGAAACCTCAACAACAGAAGCAATGGTGGTTAGAGGTCGATCTACAGAAGGAGGGCAAGATCAGAAAATTACAACTAGGTCTAAGTCAAAAGACAGTAAGGGTAAGGGAAAATGTTGGTTTTGTGGAAAATCTGGGCATCTCAGGAAGGATTGTTGGAAAAGACAACAAGCATCCAAAGAGGACTCCCCAAAAGAAACATTTCAGTTACAAGTATGGTTGATGAAGTTTTGTCTATTTGTTGTGTCTCACCACCTCTGTTCACATAGAAGGTGTAGGGCGGTGATGGTTGAGTCACCGTGAAATAAAAAAAAATTGTATTTACTTTGGAGTTGTAAAAATTATTGATTGCATGTAAATGGACATATGTCTGTAAGACTTGGATAGACATGTGTACCCCTGGTTTATCAGGTCACCTATGAAAAGTCTAGAAATATATTTAGGTAGATTGAATATGTGGGGGGACATATATGTTGGGTTAACCCTCACTAAGTGAAAGAGTTAATGAGTTAAATCTGGTTTTTTAGGTCAAGCAAGTGGTTTTTTCGGGTCCATGTTTTTTGGGTGTCACGTGGTATTGTGTCCATGGATTGCATGTAATGAAGCCTATAAAAGGATTGGTGAACTCCATTGTAAATGGGCCTGGAGGTAAGCAGTGAAGGCTTACTTGGCCGACTTGGTCGGATTTGGTGAAGGTTGTTCCAATGCAAAGTTCGAGGTGGAGCATTGTGTCCATGTTATAAAGGTGAGTATGTAGAAAGGATGATATGTTGACAGGTCAATCAAGTGTTTGAGAATATATGATGAAGGTAGGTTCATATCCATGAAACTTGGAAAGTATTGCAAGGAAGCTGGGATTGAATATGCATGTTTAGTAATGCCAAGTTGCAACAATAGTTGTAGACATACACAATTGTGCTATCTGGTAACTCGGTCACCATCGGTTGCAAAAGACAGGAAGATTCAGGAAGAGGTATGAACAGGTCATCTCGTAATTACTCAACTGTGAAATTATTCGGTTGTGATGCTTATGTTTTTATCAAAATTCTAAGTAGGACCCAGATCAAACAAGTAGATCTTTGATATGGTGATGATGTTAAGGGGTACAGACTGTTGGATCCTACTACCCACATAATAATCATGGACAAAGATGCAGTATTTGATGAATCTCCTTTTATAAAATCAAACATAGTAAAAAAATGAAAGGTTCAAAGCATGACTGGTAGTAGAAGGGTATTTGGAAGGTATTGATTTCCATGAAAGTTTCTCACCAGTTCTTAAAAGCTTGTTTCTATTCATGTTGTGTTAGCACTAGTTGTGTTAGTACAACTAGTTGTTAAAACTGTTTTACATGGAGTTTTTTGGATAAGGGGATGTATTATGGAACAACCAAAACAACTAGTTCGTAATAACAACAAAAGATTTGTTTGCAAACTCAAGAATTATTGTATGACTTGAAGCATGCTAGGAAAATAGTACAAGATGTTTGATTCCTTCATGGTGAGCCAAGTTTTACAAGAAGTGAGTATAAACATTTTGTTTATGGCATATTTATTATCTTGGTGTTAAATGTTATATGCTTGTAGGAAGCACAAACATGTTTGAGATCAATGGGTTGGTTTAGTTGGTTAGGATGTTTGTTATGAAGGATCTGGGTGCAACAAAATAAATCTTGGGCATAGAAATACATAGAGGAAATATGGTAAGCTTGGTTATCACAACAAAAGTATGTGGTGAACATACTTAGGAAATTCGGTATGAATAATGTGAAACCGGTAAAATCCCTTTAGCTTTCCATTGCAAGTTTTCTTCAGGTTTATGTCCTAACTGATGAAGAAGAAAAGGGTTATATGTCTCGAGTATTATATGCCAATAGGAAGTTTGATGATTGTGATGGGAAATGGTCAATATTTCACATGCAGTTTTTGTTGTCAGTAGACACAAAGAAAAACTAGGTGAAGAGCACGGAAATGGGTGCTTCAAACATAGAAGCACAAGTATCACCTACAATGGTTGCAGTGATTTAGTCTGTGGTTATGATTCATGATATTTGGACAAGAGGAGACCTACCTTAGGTTATGTATTGCAAGAATGCAATGATCTATTCGGTAAGTTTGGATAGGTACATGATGTGGTGTTCCATGGTGGTCAAAGTGTTGTGCAATTGACTAACAATCCAACATATCAAAATGAGACAAGTCCATCGGTTTATTAGATAGGTTACTGATGGAGACAAAATGGTCCATGTTGGAGTGAATCGTGCAGACATATTCACGTAACAATACTGTTAGAGAAGTTGTGGAGCTGTGATGGTGTTTGACTTCTGTTGGCTTGTAGGAAAGGTGATGGATAAATTTGGGCATGATATATCAGGTAAATTGTTGTCAAGGTGGAGATTGTTGGAAACATGCCAACAAATTTCCCATGCGGTCACATGCACATGCATGCAACTATATTAGGAATGTGCATGCATGCACTCTTCTGTGAACAGATTGTGTAACTGGTGGATCTAATTATAATCAATTAGTCTATACAAACATACACACATACCCATAGAGAAGAGAGTGCAACATAGTGCAATGTGTGTAGAGTGTGTGAGCAAGACACAATATTGTGGAGTACAATGTGTCTGTGAGGAGATGATGGTTGTATGCTTGTGTTAGCTATTGTAATTCTCCTTTGAATAATAAGAATACCGACTATCATTTCCCTGTGTTTTTTTATCGCATTGGGTTTCCACATAAATCACTGTGTCAATTGTGTGATTACTAATGTGTTTTGTTTGGTTTGATGTTCTTAGTTTTTTGCTCTGTTTTGCTTGTGCTACCTACATTCTCTTCCCTAATTCGAAGACCGGGCATTGAAAATTTGCATCCAGTCTTTCCGCCAGAGAACAATCATTCAAAAGGGAGGAAGTGAATTTTTTTAATATATACCTTGGCCAATGGTTGGTTTCGGTTGTAGTGTACTTTGTATAATAATACACTTCTCCCCAGATTCAACAATAGTATGGCAAGGTTTTGCAACTTGCATTACTATAATTGCAATTTCGACTCTTGCATTGCACCTTGTTGAAACTGGTAAATAGGAATCAATGATCAAAATTGAATCTTTGTTAGTCTTTTGAAAGGGTTCAAATCCTTATAATTCAAAAAATATCTAAAAAAAAATTGGAAATTTTTAAAATTAATTATTATTTATAAAGGATAATAAATATCATAAAATGTGAGAAAAAGGGTCCTACTTCAATAACCTATAAATACCTTCACTTACAATGTTTGATTGGTGAATGGGCATTTGTTCATTACACAATGTTTTCCTTTGACATTTACAAACTAAGATCATTTTTATTTTGGTTGGCTCTTATCTATTACTTGATATGGTATACCATTTCACAACATTAAATCCATCATATTAAATCCATCATATAGCTCACACATAGATAAATATCCTACCACCATATTGGTATATGTACTGTTTTGCGTGTTATTTAATGAAATATTCCCAAAGAAGCTTGGACCCCTTGTCTTTGTGAATCTCCCTTGAATTCATGTCCCGAGCATTGTTGATTCTTGTGAATATGAAAATTTGCATCACTTAGTTTATAGACCTCATATGAAAATTTGCATCACTTAGTTTATATACCTCATGGTTTTGAATCCCACACTCACCATGATGCGATTTTCTTTGTTATCTTGGCCTCGAACACTAGCCATAATGTCATTTCCTTTGTTACCTTTCTCTCCTCTCTTGGTTCTATAAAAAAAAACAATTACTAATAGGTTCTATAATACACCCTGAGTGGGCCTAATGGTTAAGAACATGTGTTTCCTCTTAAGAGGTCACAGGTTCAAATCCACAGGGAGGTAGGGTATGTATACCTTCGTAGACTTTACCTTAAAAATAGATTATTATTATTATGAATGTAAATTGTAATGACATTGAGAGCTTATTAATAAGATTAATTACAAATAAGTGGCAACTCTCTAGACTCCCAGCTTGAACTTGTGGAAGGAAGGAAAGAATAGTGTAACCGGGTAAATCCCGTTGTACAAATTTGGTGTCTATTTAAGCGGGCAATATCCACCCTCCACCATGCTGTAGCAGGGTGGATTTTTCAAATGTATGTGACCCTCTTGCACTATATTGGGATGGGTGTTGTTTAGCAGGGTTCGGAGTGTATTTGGGCTAGTATATGCATTTCACATGGATTTGACAAATCCATGTGACCCTCTTCTGGTAGGAAAGCATAAGCATACGAACTGGAGAGTCTATGTAGCATTAAATACGAGAGAATATATTTATTGTGCGAAACCTAACTTGGTTAGCGATCTAGGTCTTGCTTCGCCCAGATTGTTGGGCTTTGACTTATGGAGCAGAGACAACTATTTGCTTGCTGGCTGGCTGGCGCGCGCCCGTTTTTAGGTGCTGTCTTTCCATTTTCTATACAACAGGTGACTGTGGTCGTTTTTAGGTGCTGTCTTTCCATTTTCCATACAACAGGTGACTGTGGTGGTGTGCATTCTTTCCATCTAAAATATGTTCGTAATTGACTGAAGCTGAATCCTTTCAGGTTCTTTCTTGAATTTGCCAATTTTTCAAAGAATGTATCATACTCAATTATCCTCTTCTCATTGAGAGCTCAGATCAATCGGACAACGAGAACGGTGGCGGCTGTGACTCGAAGTCAGCTCCCACTCCTACCAGTCCAGAGAGGGATTGGCGTAGCCCTGCAATGACTTGTCGTCCCTGAATCCTTCCATATCGTTTGGTGGTTAGTGAGCAGAGGAGGAGGAGGTTGCTATCACGCAGAGAAGAAGAGTCGACCTGTGAAGAGGGTCTAGGGTACTTGAAGAGCCAATGAGGAGGCGACTGAGACTGAGTGGAAAACCTCGTTTGCTCTGTCCAATTTGCTAAAATTCATGGAGACTAAGTGAAAACCCCGTTTCTTATGTCCATGTGGTTTGGTATGGGAAGTTCAGTATGATCCAAAAATTGATCTTTGTGGATTTCTTGCAGTCCCTTGGAGAAGACGGGAGCGATTCTGCAGGTGGAAGAAGGTGCCACAATAGTGGGCAGCCCATTCCAAGAGGATTACCCCGCGGAGAGCAAGGGAGAAAGTATGGATACTGAGGCAATTCAGGACGCAATTGACAATTGTAGGTTGAGCCGGGGGCAGCCCTGTTCCATTTCTGGCGGGGACATATCTGACGGGCACGGTTCTTGAGAAGACGGGCCTTGGGGTCTCTGAGGGTCGTCTGCGTGAAGGTTGTGGGAATCAATTTGGGAAAAACAAATTCGGCCATGGCGGCCATGGATGGATCCTATTGTGTTGTTCGTGATGACAATGGTAATGTCAAAGAATGATTGTGGATGATGCCACCAAAGTTTTTGTTCTATACTGTGTTTGATCTTGGAGGTGGGACATTTATTGTGTGAGTGTTTGAGGTTGGATATGGTGCATTTAAGGTGCTTTCCACTTCAGGGGACACACATATGTGGGGCATGTATTATGTCTGGATCTAAGGGCACAATGATATCTCAGGTGGAATTGGATGCAACAACAGTGGTAATGGAGATGGTGATGATCTCAAGGTCAGGCTCGTGGAGTGCGAGGATGATGTTTTGCATAGCTGAGAGTTTTGATGTGAGGAATATGACGTGGTTTCCCATTGAGATGAAAATGTGGGAGGTTTCCAATACAAATTTCAAGTTGCACCTGACACTTTTATTATATGTAAATGAGCATACGACTGTAAAACCTGATTAGACATGTGTACTCTGATTTGAATTTTCACTACTAAAGTCTAGACATAGACCTAGGTGATAGAGGAACATGCAACATTCCTGAATACCTTGAATTTGAGAGAAATTTGAGTGGTTTTGGTCATGGAAAATGGGTGGAATGTTGTAACACCCCGGGTTTTGAGCCCCACATTAAATAATGTATTTGTTAAAGTGTTAAGAGGCCATAGTGCCCAAACAATTAAAAGAGGTCAGTGTGCCTAAGAAATCTAATGTTTTGATCATTATTAATAATAAATACATCACTGGCTACTAGATGGACAAGGACTAGAGTTATAGGGGGCTATGATTCCACAAGAGAGGGGGCTTGAGGGGCTAAGCGTTTATTTCGGTTTTTAATTACCCATTTTGTTTAATGGGGAAAATCAGTTATGTGAGCTTCTTGGGGGAAGACCATTAGGTTTTTGATTCCTAAGAGTTACATAAACTCGTCCCTGATCTGTTGGGGGGTGTCAGGGACCTAACCTCCCTAACCCCTCACGTAGGTAGAATAATATAATTCCATGTAATAAAGCCCAAAATTAATAAGGTGTTGGTTTTAACTACTTTATCTACTCTAATATTACCTTACTGTCATAAGTTGACTCAGGTTTAGACTTAACAAGATTCCAACAAAAGCCCTCTAAAACTATCGACCCTCATGGTAAACCAGAAGGCATCATAATATAGAGGGTGCACTGCAAAGTCTCACCCGAGATAGTTCTATGGGTGGTTGCAATACTCATATGCTTGCAACCAGGGAATAAGTGGGGATCTGCAATTGTACCTTGCGATCTTTATTTATTTAGTCTAACATCTTAATTACTCATTCACTCTTACTCATGCATGTGGAATATTTGATCTAACTAGCTCCTTCATTAATTTAACTAACATTTAATCATTAACAACAATGGAGATGCATAAGATTTAGTCACATAACACAAGTTCTATCATGGTTCACCCCCTCCTGGGCTACGTCCACAAAGATTTGTTCCTCAAGCTCTTTTATTATGTCTCACAATATATCGCGTCGTGCACGTTTACAGTCTTGGGTATTACAATCTCAACAGGCTTCTGTTGGTGTTCAGAAGTCACTCCTGGATTGCTAGCAGGAGCAGAGCCCGACGCCCATCAGTGTAATGTCATGATTTGTTTAAAGGGTGATCAAATGGAGGAAAACTCAAAACAACACGATCTCAACTCAGAAACTAGACCAGGCATGCATGAACGAGTGAGGTCTTGATAAACTTCAAACAGTGAGTCGTAGTAAAGGGTGAGCAGGTGGAAGACTTATGCAAGAAGGGTGCAAGATCTATCACAGACAT
>JZKD02S1835010.1:273687-298539 GCA_000966675.3 Picea glauca | reverse complement strand
ATTTCATAAGCACAAAAGAGGAATGTCATGGGTTTCATAGGGCCTGCAATGTGGGGCCTCCAGAAACACATAGTAGCCCCTGGGTATTTAGCCTCGTTGCAATCCCGAGAAGAATTCGTAAATGAACAAGGAGTGGCAGCTGATCCACTGTCTCACCCCATAAATGGAAATCCAGAAAGGACTAGTAGAGTAGAGCTTGCCTCTGACAGGGGAAGGCATGCCCAAAGGAGACTGCATGCGCAGTCTGACCGAGAAGACCCATATGGCATTGGACGAGAATCTCGAGCATGCCTCTAATGTTAGTGGCGAATATTTTTTGAGTATATAGGAGTCATTTTGACATTTTGTGATGGTCGAGGGTTGAGAAGCGCTCTCGTATTGTAAACGTTTGATGAAGTTTCTGGTTCTCTGGTTATGTATTTTGATCTGAGACTTCTTGTTTAATGAAAGTCAACTTCCTTTTCATCCTATTTGCCTTTGATACTGATGTGTCCATGATTGAATGTATTGTAATTTATGTTTGGTTGTAGTGCTTTTATTTATGTTCTTCAATTCCCTGAAGTTTTGAATCCAAGAGGATATTGTATTTGAGGCTTTTCCTCCCCAGGCTGCTGGAAGACCTGATGTCTACATAAAAAATATACACTCTCTTCACCAAAGACTTCCCTCTATTCACCCTTACTCCAACTTACTGACTGAAGTTAATTAAGACCTCACCTTCATGTGCATACCAGTCTGGTTTTCTGAGTTAAAATGATATCATCTTGAGTCTGCGCTCATTTGACCTCTTTAAAACCATCCCGTGACATAAAACTTAGATGGGTACTGGGCTTACCTCCAATGCAATCTGGAGGTGACTTCTAGTGCTAACACTTATGACTGTCGATATTCTACTATCATGGCTATCAGTTTTACATTGTCTTCTGTCAGTGACATCTCCATTTGTTTCTTGTGGGCCTTTTCTTTCTTCCAGGAGCCACTTACTTGCATCATTGTTCTCTTTATTTGGTCGTCTAGATGCTCAGATGCTTCGGGCAATTGTGTATCCATGCTAGTGTACTGCTCAACTTATTCATCCATAGTTATGTCTTGTGCCTCTGTCTGCACTTCCTCTGTACTCACATGTCCTGTTGGTCCTCCCTGTGCCTACTCTTTAGCCTGTGGACCTTGTGTTAGACCACACTGTGACATATTTTGTGTCCTAGTCTTTTTTCGAATGGAGCTGCTTCCCCCCTGTACCTATGGTTGTTTTCTTTTGTGGGGTAGCACCATTCTTGCCTATCTGTTGTGCGGGGAGTGTGTTTTCCTATGTCTGGACTTGTACTGGTTTCATTGCGCATGGGATCTTTGGTACTTTCCACTCCTCAGGCCACTCTTGGACCTCCATGTGGATGTCCTACATCGTCACACAATACTTTAGTTGCAACCAATCCTTGGTGGGTTCCTTCTTTGCCTGTAGCCACATGCTATGGTGTGCTGCACATAAATTGGCTATTTGTCCATACTCCCAGACAATTTCTAGTGATATCCTCCATGTCGCTGTCACGCTGTTCTGAATCTCTGTTAAGTACTATATGAACATGTCATTGTTGACTTTCTTTACATTGGGATCTGCGGTGCTTCGTACCGATGTGTAGTGCGCTGCACCACATTTGCTTGTCCTGGTGAGGAACATCGTATATGTTGGTTTGTGCCACCCTATAATTGAAATGAGGATGAGTAACCACGAATAGTGGAACTCAGAGGCCTAGTATTTCACATCATTACAATGCTCTAGGAATGAGTTCAATAGGTACGGGACCCAACTCAACGAGCTCCCCTTTATGCACTACACCACAACTGCTACTACTCCTATGGGCACTTCTTCTTTTCAGCACTTGCACATTAATTTGAAACCAAGCAATCTGGTTGCAAACCGAGTTCCAGGATCATTGATGTCATTGATCCTAATTCCTCTGTTCCCCCTCTCTATGCTATTCTTCACTTTAATCTCACTGGATATGGACTTTGCTCGAGTTTTTTGATATAGGTATTGATTTATCTTCTCCCCATATGTGGGTAGCCTTCTAATCTCTGCGATGAGGTCTACATTGATTGGTACTAGCCTGTCCATCCATAGGATGCCTCCATGCAACCTTGATAGCAACTGTTTAACACAGGAATTTATGTATTTTCCGCACCAAAAGTGCGGTATGTCTAAGAGATTCATCATGATACCTATGTTGTATATGCATATGATCCACTGTGCAGGATCCAACAGTGGCACACCTGATG
Organism: Picea glauca; assembly: GCA_000966675.3. Classification (NCBI taxonomy): domain Eukaryota; kingdom Viridiplantae; phylum Streptophyta; class Pinopsida; order Pinales; family Pinaceae; genus Picea; species Picea glauca. The sequence continues at coordinate 296,265 of JZKD02S1835010.1, read as the reverse complement.
GGCCCTCTCGCCTACTCTCTAGGTAGCTCCGCACTACCAAATCTGGGAACTTTGTGGAATCCGAAACATCGTGGCTGGAGTATTTAAGGACGTCGACTCCTCCTACCATGTTATCCCCAGTTTTCACTTCCTTGAGAATTTTTGGCATTACTATACTTAGCTCTTCTTGGGTGCGTTGTACACCCTGGGTACTAGATTATTCTTGCAACTTTTTTTTTCCATTGTGGGGATGGTACTCCCCCCTCTTGCTTAGTTTCCTGCTCTAGTTCCGACTCCAGGCCCTGCTGTGTGGATTCCATGGTCGGTTCTTCTCCCTGTCGCCCTTTTCCCCTGGATGCATCAACTTGGGTTCATTAGTTGTAATTGTACCTCCTATTCTCCTATATATACCAAGGAGACCTTTTCATTTGGGAGGTTTCCCCCTTGAAGAGGCTTATTATTTGAAATTATCTCTTTGTCAAGGCATGGAGCACTTGTTCTAATGTTTTTATGCTAATTGGATATTTGTTTCCAACCAATATATTTAATATAATCTCATTGACAACTTTCTTCAAACTATTTTCATGTGTTCTACTAGTAACTATTGGATTATTGATATGGGCAGTGAATCAGTAATAGAGAAATTCAATCATTTTCTAACCAGAATATGCAAGTGTTATTTCAATGTAGAATTATCATCCAATAATTGCAGAGTAAATAAACAATGAAAAAATGAGCAATTATACATATGCACACTACACCAATGTTTTTATGTGGAAACCCAAAGAGGGAGAAAACCAAATAATGTTTTATCTTATATGTCTTTAAGAATTACATTTATTGGAAGCACCAACTTCCTTTGTTTTCCAGATGCAACTCGAAGGAGGATCCAATCCCCTAGTTTCTCAGGCTAAAACCTGAGGGAAGCTCCAACTCCCCAATTCTTTGGCTACAACTAGAAGGAAGCTACAACCCCCTATGTTCTCCGGCTACAACCAGAAGGTGGCTACAACCATCTATCCTTGCCCCATCCAACCACCCTGATGTAGAAGTAGACTGATGGAACCATTACCACACTATCACTGTGAGATATACCATTGTACAACTATACCAACCTGCACCACTAACCTGCAACCAACCTGTACAACTTCCTTGCAATCAATCTGTACATGAATTGAACATGTATCAACCAAATACAATAGATATACAACTTGTAGTTCTGTAGCACGCATATGTACGCACCCTATCTGTTATTCAACCCGCGTATGTACACGACCAAACTGTTATGCAGCCTGCATATGCCTTCTGAAAACTAGGGTTTTATTTCTTCAGAAAACTTCTGACCCTCTGTAGCTTCTTTCACATAGATATGTAACCTGTCACTATATTCAGACTATATCTGTACCACGTGCATGCATCCTCATACATAACCATTACCCAAAAAATCTATATCTCTCTCTAGTCATGTTCCATAAGTATGTGTAATCATGAACAAGTATAATAACCCTCACATGATCTAGTCATAAAACCCTTTCTAGTATTCATCCTCTCAATACATAAACCGCTTTCACAAATACAAGATCTCAACCATGTACCACAAAAACCCTTAGCCATATGCCAAGAAATACAAGATTTACCTCAACTCTAACAAGAAGTATCAATGATAAATATACCAACACTGTATTTATGTACATCTGACTTATACAAATGATCCCATGTAGCCACTAGTTTCTCTAGGGGGAATCCTCAAAATTTCCATAACCATTTCTCATGCATACATCAAAATCCAACTACTCATAGAAATAAGACATACCTTTTGAACCAATGGATAGATCTAATGTATCTGAGCACTGTAGACCTTCCAGAGATCTTGATCTCAGAATCTAGAACCTCTGCATCTTCATCTTCTCAATTTTCCATGGCTTTACCCTCATGTACACACCCTAATACATTTCCATCCTGCGTACATATGCACCCTAATACACTGTTAGCCCGTGTATGTACACACCCTAATACACTGTCAGCCCATGTACACCTTAGAAATTAGGGTTTTTTAGTATTCGCTGTAATTCCAAAACTTTCACTGTCAACCCTTCGTACTACCTCAGAATTTCACAACTTCAGATGTATCAATGAGTACTTGTAATAAGCCTTACACAACAAAAGATATTAAATGTGTTCAAGTGTGATTAAAATGAGAGAGACTTGCCTCTTATTTATACTTTAATGTACCATCCCACTTTTCTTATTTTAGGGAGTTCTCCATTAACTTTATTATTTAAATAATTTCTTTTGCAATCACTTTGAATACTTTGACCTTTTGGGAATTCTAGGTGACTCATGAGGGTTCTTGAACTTCACATGGCCATAACTCTCTAACCGTGAGGATTTATGTGACGTTCTAGATACCACCAGAAATGGCATGACATGTAATATCCATCTACAATATTCATACCTGCAAATATATCAAAAATCATAAAATTATCCATCAAACAAACTTGGTTCCATTACCCAAACCTTTGTGCTACCAGAATTTATTCAAGGGTTGACATTAATGACAACCAACCCAATTAATAAACAATATCCCCCTTTGGCATTGATGACAATGCTCTGATGCAATACTGAAGTCATGTCATGCAATACATAAGTCATATTACTCATGGTCCCCCTGTGACCATTCCTCCTCCTGGAACCATGCCTTTGTGCTCTACATATGATAAATATCTCCCCCTTCTCCATCAATGGTGTTAGCACTAGAAGTCACCCTCAGATTTCATATAAGGTAAGCCCAATACCCATCAGTTTATACAGTAAATGTAAATGAGTTTTAAGAGGCCAAATGGAGAAGACTCAATGAAAATAATGTTCTAACTCAGAAATATGGGATGGTATGCGTAAGAAATCGAGGTCTTGGATCAACTTCAGTGAGTAAGTTGGAGTAAAGGTGAGTAGGAGGAAGAATTTGGTGAGAAAAGTGTAGAGGTCTGTCATGGATATCAGGTATTCAAGTAGCCTAAGGAAGAAAAACTTAAACAAAAGATCCTCTTGGATTCAAATTTCAATGAAACTGAAAGAAATCATAACAACATTATAATCAAACATTCATCATAATACAGTCACAAAAATCCATGTGAATCATTCAATCATGAACTCTCTTAGTATTCGAGGCAAATAAGATGGAGTAAGAAATATGACTTAGATTAATCAAGAAGTCTCAAATCAAGACATAACCAAAGAACCAGTGTTCGTCATCAATATATTACAATAGCAGGGAGGCTAGCTCAACCATTCGACCTTTAACAAAATATAAGAACTAACTACTTATACTCAGAATTGTTGTAACCACCAGAAGTGTGATCGAACCATTGCATTCAAATTTTTCAGTCGGGGCCTGCTCTGCCAGACTGTGCAGGCCTTCTTACATCAGATGCGAGCCCGACTTAGTGTGGACTCTGCAAGAAAATCCGTCCTCCAGGGATATTGGGACTGACAATCGACCCCCATGACCCTTCTCTCCACAAATTCCATTTATGGGGTGAGATGAGGTCTCAACCACTGCCCCCATTTCCATTAACTACCTTCATTGGGATTAGGATGAGGCCTGACAACCATGAATGTTCCAAGCAGTGTCCATGACTTCTTCAAGTCACTCCTGATGCCTCGAGGCCCAAAATATCTTCTTCTGTGAACAAATACAGGTGCTTTAGGCCTTTGGCACAACTCCTCTCCATCGCTCCATCTTCAATGTGACCTAGGGCCATGACCCTACGCAATTGCGCAATTGTGGGTGCTACCAAGGGTTTTCTAAAAGAAAACCACTTTTGTCCCTGCAATTCACCATGAACCGCCACACGTCCCTTTCTAAAAACCACAGTTCCAATTGCGACCCGCTCCTGAGATTTTAAAACGTGCGCAACTTTCGACCCCTCAATTTGGCGTGACCGTTGATCTTGCAATCTAAGATTAGGCCCTCTCATCAAAGGCTCAACTCTGGCACTTTTTATATTGATGGATCATATCTTCCCCTTCAAAACAATGGACGAGATTTTCTTCGCGGATCGGCCTTTGGGAATTTCAATTCTCAAAATCCATTTGTTTTTTGCTTCTTTTATCTAGGGCAAAGGATCTAGCAACGTGTGGCTCCTACTGATTGATGACTCACATTCTCTTCGGGTTTCTTCGGACTTCGGGCACTTCGGGCTTCATCCCTTCGGGACTTTGCAATGTTTCTCATTTTAAAACTCCCGAAGTAAAAATCCCAGAGTGACAAATCTGATGACGCGTGACTCTTGCTGATCAACGACTTAGATCTATTTCGAGACTTCGAAACTTCAGGCCTTCAACCACTTCTGCAGCTTCGAAAAATTTGATGCTTTGGTGGCTTCGGGTCTTCAGGACTTCTCATAATTTCTCATTTCAAATCTCCCAAATCTCATTTACCCAAAGTCTTGGATTGACTACCACCTGACCCCTTTAAGATCAACAGTTCATACTCACTTCAGGGACTTTTTCTCTGGCGCTATACTTCGTGCAAGTTGGCACTCCCGAATGCTCATGAGCCACTAATCTGGATTGTTCTGGAAATCTTTGTGATTGAAATATTAAAACTACCTTCTACTTATGCTTCAATCTTGAAACAAACTGCTAAGAAATCTATGCTTCGTGTTCATGGCTACGGTCTACATGATCAAGGATTTGGATGACTGGCTGTGAGTTGAGAAAATAGGGAAACCAGTGAATGAAATACAGGATGTGTGTGCTCTCCCTTGGAGAAAATAGAGGGGCTTGGGGCCACGATTTCACTCGGGTAAGATATTTAAGGAAAACTAGGGTGCATAAATGAACAAGGGAAAACAAAGAATGATTTACAAGTCGAAGGGGAAAAAACTTAAGATTTGGTCTGGGAAAAGGATAGAGACAGAGAAAGACTACAGACTCGGGTATATCAACACACACCTATGGCCGTTGAAAACCCTATGTGATAACATTTGGCTCCACAGGGGATGGCATGCTCCCTGCGAGTTTCCATGAACACACAGTTCTAGTGCCTTAGCTGTTGGGCTATGGAGTCTAGCTCAAAACTTCCACTGGAGAAAATGGGGAGATACATACACTACTCTACTAAAAAATAAAACAAACACATGGGCTCCGGAAGGAGCTTATTTATGTACACTCCTAGACTAACCGATTTTTACAAAGTGTTAGGTGAAAGTGGACTTCCACCAGAGCCAGTAAAGTAACCTCCTAACTGAAAACTTATTTACTCTTTCACTGATCAAATAAAGATAATGAAACTGTGACAACAAAACTATTACATTTTTCAGATCTCCTCCTAGTCCTGAAGGCAAGATAAAGTTTGGAGGCTTCAATAACTGGAAAAAAAACAACTCCATGTACTCCCCTAGAGGGTCATAAAATAGGGGATGAAACTTACTGGGTTGGTAACATAAAACATACTCTGTATTAAAGCTGCTCACATCCGGCTGAATGTTTGTAGCAAGCACAGGTGAGTGAAAGGCTGATGCAGGCTTCTTATCCATTTCTTCTTTGTCTTCTCTGATAGCGTCAGCCAGTTGAAGGCAAGAAATCTCTTCATGTATATCAATGAATGGGTGCTTCTCCCTAACATGATGCTCAGTGTCTTCTGCGGGCCCAGGATGGCTGATTTCCACCCAATTCTTTTCCTTACTGAATAAAGGAAAAGGATCTATAGTATGTTCTTGGAAATCCTTCATATCCACATCGAAATCTGATTCATAGTTGTCATACATAGGCTGGTTGCTCCGCAAGTCAACAAAATGTAAGGTAGGGATATTCTCTTCTTCATCTAAGTACTCATCAAAGATGGGTGAGCATAGAACTCTTTTATTTTGCAAAGAAAAATGAACGTCCTCTTGATTCGTCTCTTCAATCCTAGGTGAAAATACGTCATGCAAAACATCTTGAAGGAAAAAGAAGAATCCTCCTCCACAACTATCTCTTTTTTTATAACTTAGATAACATGTGCATCAGGGGAAGAATATGAAACATCTATGGCTATGAAATCATCAACACTATCAAAACTCATATCTAGAAGGCCTTCTTCTCGGTAAATATAAAGAGAAAAGATTTCATCCACATTTGAAAAATAATCACTTCTATCCTCACTTTCTCTTTCAATCAGATCATCACCAGACTCATTACACGACAAATACTCTATCTTCTGCTAGATGTGGAATGAAAACTTATTACAATAGTAATCCAAAATAAGATGAGATAGGTAAAAATTCTCATAATATGAATTAAAAGCATCGTGAAAATCCTTCAAAGAATGGATACTAGCAGCAGGGAGAGATTGACACCATTCACGAGCATCTTCCTCTAAAGAAAATTTGAACATCTTGATCAAGACATCCTCGTGAAAGAAGCCATGTTCAATCATGCATATATGAAATTTTAATAAGTTCTCACCGAGATGGTTATGCTTGCTTCCTCTAAATCTCAAAAGATAATCATCCCATTCATTTATAGCCAACATTGGATGTGAATAACCAATGATGGCTGAGAAATTGAATGGGGAAAATCTCTTGGCCAGGATAGCCTCCATAGCCTTTTGATTTATCTCCCTTCAGTGGAGTCACCAACACATTATGCACAGTGTATTCACCATGGTGAAATATAATCAGTCATAATTATGTGTCCATCTTTAGTTCACCATCTAAAACTGGCTCTCTGCAATGTTGTTCTTCCCAAGGATATTTTCAATCTAGGATAACAACAAAAATCCTTCTTGAGAAAGCTTTCCTTTCTTAATAATCCTCTTTAGGTCAACTTCAGGTGTAGCCAGAGGTAGCTGTGGAGTAGATCTCGTGTGTCTGCCCTTTGGAGCCATAACTGAAACAACGGAGTTGCCAGGTGCAAGCTGCAGTCTTCAATGGTACTGATATCTGATGCACCTTCATAATTGTAGCTTCTTTGTCGTTCTATCCTAGGGAAATGTCTTCAATTCATTCCCCGAAAGTGACGCCAAAAATGTTAGCACTAGAGGTCATCCTTAGATTGCATAGAAGGTAAGCACAATACCCATCAATTTATATAGTAAATGTAAATGAGTTTTAAGAGGCCAAATGGAGAAGACTTAATGAAAATAACGTTCTAACTCAGAAATCTGGACTGGTATGCGCAAGAAATTGAGGTCTTGGATCAACATTAGTTAGTAAGTTGGAGTAAAGGTGAGTAGGAGGAAGACTTTGGTGAGAAAAGTGTAGAGGTCTGTCGTGGACATCAGGTCTTCAAGCAGCCTAAGGAAGAAAAACTTAAACACAATATCCTTTTGGATTCAAATTTCAAGGAAACTAAAAGAAATCATAACAACATTATAATCAAACATTCATCATAATACAGTCACAACAATCCATGTGAATTAGTCAGTCATGAAATATTTCAATATCAGAGGAAAATAAGATGGAGTAAGAAAGTTGACTTAGATTAATCAAGAAGTATCAAATCAAGACATAACCAAAGAACCAGTGTTCTTCATCAAAATATTACAATAGCAGGGAGCCTAGCTCAACCATTCGACCTTTAACAAAATATCAGAACTAACTACTTATACTCAAAACTGTTGTAACCACTAGGAGTGTGATCAGACCATTGCATTCAAACTTTTTAGTTGGCGCCTGCTCTATCAGACCATGCATGCCTTCTTATGTCATATGCAAGCTCGACTTGGTGCGGGCTCTGCGAGAAAATCCATCCACCAGGGAGATTTGGACTGAAAATTGGTCCCCACGACCCTTCTCTCCACACATTCCATTTATGGGGTGAGACAAGATCTCAACCACTGCCCCCATTTCCATTAAATATCTTCATCGGGATCAGGACGAGGCCTGACACCCATGAATGTTCAAGGCGGTTCCCATGACTCCTTGGAGTCAATCTCAATGCCTCGAGGCCAAGCAGATATTCTTTTGTGACCAAATATGAGCGCTTTTGGCCTTTGGTGTAGCTCCTCTCCATAGATACATATTCAATGTGACTTAGGGCCATGACCCTACACAATTGTGTGATGGAAGACGCTATCAACGGTGGTGTGAAAGAAAACCACTTTTATCATCGCAATTCACCATGAAATGCCACACATCCCTTTCTAAAAACCGCAGTTCCGATTGTGGCCCACCCCTGAGATTTTAAAATGTGTGCACCTTTCGACCCCGTAATTTGGCATGACCATTGCTCTTGCGATCTAAGATTAGGCCCTCTGATCAACTGCTAAGCTCTGGCACTTTTTAGATTGATGGATCAAATCTTCCCCTTCAAAACAACAGTCGATATTTTCTTCGTGGATCGGCCTTCAGGAATTTCAATTCTCAAACTCCATTTGTCTTATGTTGCTTTTATCTTGAGCAAAGGATTTGATGACCTGTGGCTCCTACTGATCGATGACTCAAATTCTCTTCGGGCGCTTCGGGACTTTGCAATGTTTCTCATTTAAAACTCCTGAATTAAAACTCCTGGAGTGATAGATCTAATGATGCGTAGCTCTTGTTGATCAACGAATCATATCTATTTCGAGCCTTCGACCACTTCGAAAACTTAAGAAAATTTGGCGCTTTGGTGGCTTCGACTTTTTGGTTCTTCAGGACTTCTAAGAATTTCTCATTTCAAATCTCCCAAAGCTCATTTACCCGAAGGCTTGGCTCGACTGCCACCTGACCCCTTTAAGATCAATGGTTCATACTCACTTCCGGGCGTTTTTATCTAGCGCTATACTTCGCGCAAGTTAGCACTCCCGAATGCCTATGAGCTGTTGATCTGGAATTTTTTGGTAATCTTTGTTGTTGAAATAATAAAATTGCCTTCTGCTTATGCTTCAACCCCGAACCAGACTTCTAAGAAAGATGCACTTCATGTTCATGGTTGTGGCCTGCACGAGCAAGGATTTGGACGACTGGCTGTGAGCTGAGAAAACAGGGAGACCCGTGAATGAAGCTCAGGATGTGAGTGCTATCCCTTGGAGAAAACAAAGGGGCTTGGGGCCAATATTTCACTCAGGTAATATATTTAAGGAAAACCAGGGTGCACAAACGAACAAGGGTAAACAGAGAACAATTTACAAGACGAAGGGGGGAAAAACTTAAGATTTGGTCCGCGAAAAGGATAGAGACATGGCAAGACTACATACTCGGGTATATCGACACTCACCTATGGCCCTTGAAAACCCTATGTGATGAAAATTGACAAATATATCTTTCCATCCGGGGCTGCTCCTCCTAACTGAATTGTCCTTGGGGATACTCCCCTTGACTGAACTCTTCTTGAAATTGATCTCCCGACCCGAACTTTCCTCTTTATGGTGCTTCCTCATGTATATATAAGGCATATAAGATAAACATTCAAAATAATTCATTTTGGAGTAGAAATTACTCTGAGTCTCTGGCAAAGATACTCAAAGGTTTCCCTTGGAAGCGATTATGTAAAGATGTTTGCCACTTGTTCTTTTGTGCCCACATATTCAACTTCGATGTTCTTCTTTGCAACTTGTTCCTGTAGAAAGTGATACTTGATTGGAATGTTCTTCGTCTTGGAGTGCATCTCCGAGTTCTTTGAGATACTGATGGTGCTTGTATTATCACAATAGATTGGAATGGGCTCATCATACTCAAACTGTATATCTGTCAGAGTTTGTTTCATCCATAGAACCCATGTACAACATCCTGCGACTGCAATATACTCTTCCTTGACTGTAGATAAGGAAACAAATGATTGTTTCTTTCTTAGCCATGATACTAAACACTCACCCAAGTAGAACGCTGCTCCACTGGTGCTTTGTTAGTCATCAATGCAACCTTCCCAATTTGCATCTATGTAGGCAATAAGTGATAGATCATTTCCTTTTGGATGCCATAATCCAAAATTTCTCATTCCTTTGAGATATCTGAAAATACTCTTCACTGCTAATACATGTGATTCCTTTTGTGCTGCTTGAAATCATGCCACCTGTCCAACTTCTTGCATTACATCTGGTCTGGATGCTGTCACATATAGTAAGCTACCAATCATTGACCTGTTTTCCTCTAGTTTGTAGACTTTGAATCATCATCTTTTCTCAACTTGAAACTTATTTGCATAGGAGTGGTAACTAGTTTGCAATCTTACATTCCGAACCTATTTATCATTTCTCTGATATGCTTAGTTTGAGAAATACAAATTCCTTGGTTTCTTTGATGTATCTGGATATCCAGAAAGAAGGATAGTTCTCCAAGTAATGAAATTTCAAATTCATTCTGCATATCCTTTGCAAATTTATGGCTTAACCTATCATCAGTATTTCCAAAAATAATATCATCAACATAAACTTCAATTAATAAAATACTATCTTGAGTTACCTTCATGTAGAGGTTGTTGTCTGCACTTCATTTTCTGAACCCTTCCTGTTGTAAATATTTATCTTTTCTTCCAAATTTTCAATGATCATGTCTCTTTCTTCTAGCTGTTCTTTGAGTGCTTCTTCAATTCTTTTATCTTCTTCTATTTGAACCTTCAAATTTGTGATTATTTGTTCTAGTTCCTGAGTGTCTTCTTTCTTGTCTAGTTCCTCTTGTAGCTTCTTGTTTTTCTTCTTTTCTCTTCTCATAACTTCTATGGCACAAAACAATTCTTCTAGGTAGTCAACTTCTGCCTCTTCATATTATTCTTCGGTGTCTTATTTGTCAGAGTCTTCTACTTCCATTAACAGAACTCTTTATGTCTCACTGTCATTGACTTCATCTTCATCTGATGATGATATGTCTTCTTAGGTGCATAATATTTTCTTGAAAACTTTCTTTGTGGTTCTTTTTCCTTTATATGTTTGTTTTCTATTTGAGTAATCTCAATCATTCCTCTTATTTTTATTATGAGGAAATTTGTTAGCAAAATGAACTATATCATCAAAATTAAAACAAATCAAAGGAAGCTTACCTCTATATCTGATGTTGGTTCCCTTGTTCAATATTCTGACAAAGTTAGCCACTTCTTCATCATCTTCCAAGATGTCAGTGTTGCTTACATGTTCTTTTTCCTTTTGCCTTCCCTTTTTCTTTGACCTTTTGGATGCTTTGAAAGATTCTTATTTTATATCTTGATTTTCCTGTTCATTTCTCATTTTATATGCTGTGAATATTCCATGTAGTTCATCCATACTTATTGAGTCTAGATCTTCTCTTTCTTCTAGTGCTGTATCTTAGGGTCGAATCTCATAGGAAGAGATCTTAGTACCTTTTGGAAAATTACATATTCTTTGATTTTTTCTGCCAATCCTATGATTGCATTTAGTGTTTCATCGACTCGTAAGAAGTAAACTTCAATATTATCATCTTCCTTCATCTTTAGTTGTTCGAACTGACCTCTATAAGTTTGAATCTTTGTTGCTTTGAATTTTGAATCTCCTTCATAAATATTTTGAAGTTTGTCCCAAATATCTTTAGTGGATTTACAATGTATAAATTTGGTGAACACTGATTCACAAAGACCATTCAGAAGTGCATTTGTGTCTTTGGAATTATTTTGACCGAGTTTTATTTCTCTTTCATTTGTTAATGAAACCGTTGGTTCTTTGTATCCATCTACAACTGATTGAAAAATTTCAAATCCCTGTGCCTGTATATATGTTTTCATACTTCTTCTCCAAAATGCATACTTCTGTCCATCAAACTATGGTATTCCATTTTTATACATGTTGTTTCTCTCCAAGATCTACCTTTCATTGGTTAAAATGATTTCTGAAGGAACCCGCTTTGATACCAATTGTTGGATTATTGAGAGGGGGGGTGAATCAGTAATAGAGCAATTCAATCATTTTCTACCCACAATATGCAAGTGTTATATCAATGTAGAATTATCATCCAATAATTGCAGAGTAAATAAACAATGAAAAAATGATAAATCATATACATAAATAGTACACCAATGTTTTTACGTGGAAACCCAAAGTGGGATAAAACCACATAATGCTTTTTCTTATATGTATTTAAGAATTACATTCATTGGAAGCACCAACTTCCTTTGTTTTCCAGCTGCAACTAGAAGGAGGCTCCAACCCCCTAGTTTCTCAGGCTACAGCCTGAGGGAAGCTCCAACTCCCCAATTCTCTGGCTACAACTAGAAGGAAGCTACAACCCCCTATGTTCTCTGGAAACAACTGGAATATGGCTACAAATACCTATCATTGCCCCATCCAACCACCCTGACGTAGAAGTAAAATGATCACGCTGTCACTGTGAGATATAACACTGTACAACTATACCAACATGTACCACTGACCTGTAGCCAACCTGTACAACTTCCCTGCAATCAATCTGTACATGAACTGGACATGTATCAACCAAATACAATAGATATGCAACCCGTAGTTCTGCAACACATGTATGTACAGACCCTATCTGTTATTCAACTCGTGTATGTACATGACCAAACTATTATGCAGCCTGCGTATGCCTTCTAAAAACTAGGGTTTTTTTTCTTCAAAAAAATTCTGACCCTCTATAGCTTATTTCACATAGATATGTAACCTGTCACTGTATCCAGACTGTATCTGTACCATGTGCATGCATCCTCATACATAACCATTACCCAAAAAATCTATATCTCTCTCTAGTCATGTGCCATAAGTGTGTCTAATCATGAACAAGCATATTAACCCTCACATGATCGAGTCATAAAACCCTTTCTAGTATTCAACCTCTCAATACATCAACCACTTTCACAAATACAAGATCTCAACCATGTACCACAAAAACCCTTAGCCATATGCCAAGAAATACAAGATTTACATCAACTCTAACAAGAAGTATAAATGATAAATATACTAGCATTGTATTTATGTACATCTGACTTATACAAAAGATCCCATGTAGCCACTAGTCTCTCTAGGGAGAATCCTCAAATCTTCATAACCATTTCTCATGCATACATCAAAATCCAACTACTCATAGAAATAAGTCATACCTTTTGAACCAATGGATAGATCTTATGTATCTTAGCACTGTAGACCTTCCTGGGAGTTTGATCTCAGAATCTAGAACCTCTGCATCTTCATCTTCTCAATTTTCCACGGCTTTACCCTCATGTACACACCTTAATACATTTCCATCCCATGTGCATTTGCACTCTAATACACTATCAACCTACATATGTATGCACCCTAATACAGTCTCAACCCGCATACACCTTAGAAATTAGGGGTTTTTAGTATTTGCTGTAATTCTGAAACTTTCGCTGTCAACCCTTCGTGCTACCTCAGACTTTCACAACTTCAGATGTATCAATGAGTACTTGCAATAAGCCTTACACAACAAAATATATTAAATGTGTTCAAGTGTGATTAAAATGAGAGAGCCTTGCCTCTTATTTATAATTTCATGTAGCATCCCACTTTCCTTATTTTAGGGAGTTCTCCATTAACTTTATTATTTAAATAATTTTTTTGCAAACACTTTGACTACTTTGACCTTTTGGGGCTTCTAGATGACTCATGAGGGTTCTCAAACTTCACATGGCCATAAATCTCTAAGCGTGAGGAGTTATGTGACATTCTGGATACCACCGAAAATGGCATGACATGTACTATCCATATAGAATATTCACACCTGCAAATATATCAAAAATCATACAATTATCCATCAAATAAACTTGGTTCCATTACCCAAACCTTTGTGCTACCAGAATTCACTACCAGACTTTCTTCAAGGGTTGAAATCAATGATAGCCAACCCAATTGATCAACAATATCCCCCTTTGGCATTGATGACAACACTTTGATGCAATGCTGAAGTCATATTACTCATGGTCCCCATGTGACCATCGCTCCCCCTGGAACCATGCCTCTGTGCTATGTATCTGATAAATCTCTCCCCTTTTTCCATCAATGGTGTTAGCACTAGAAGTCACCCTCAGATTGCATATTTGGTAATCCCAATACCCATCAGTTTATACATTAAATGTAAATGAGTTTTAAGAGGCCAAATGGAGAAGACTCAATGAAAATAGCATTCTAACTCAAAAATATGGACTAGTATGCGCAAGCAATTGAGGTCTTGGATAAAATTTAGTCAGTAAGTTGGAGTAAATGTGAGTAGGAGGAATAATTTAGTGAGAAAAGTGTAGAGGTATTCCATGGACATCAGGTCTTGAAGTAGCATAAGGAAGAAAAACTTAAACACAAGATCCTCTTGGATTCAAATTTCAAGGAAACTGAAAGAAATCATAACAACATTATAATCAAACATTCATCATAATAGAGTCACAACAATCCATGTGAATCAGTCAATCATGAACTCTCTTAGTATCAGAGGAAAATAAGATGGAGTAAGAAAGATGACTTAGATTAATCAATAAGTCTCAAATCAAGACATAACCAAAGAATCAATGTTCTTCATCAAAATATTACAATAGCAGGGATCCTATCTCAACCATTCAACCTTTAACAAAATATCAGAACTAACTACTTATACTCAGAACTGTTGCAACCACCAGGAGTGTGATCGGACCATTGCATTCAAATTTTCCAGTCGACGCCTACTCTGTCAGAATGTGCAGGCCTTCTTACATCATACGCGAGCCCGACTCAGTGCGGGATCTGTGAGAAAATATGTCCACCAGGGAGATTTGGAATGACAATCGGCCCCCACGACCCTTGTCTCCAATGCATTCCATTTATGGGGTGAGATGAGGTCTCAACCACCACCCCTATTTCCATTAAATACCTTCATAGGGATCAAGATGAGGCCTGACACCCATGAATGTTCCAGGCAGTGCCCACAACTTTTTTGAGTCACTCCCGACGCCTCAAGGCCAAGAAGATCTTCTTTTGTGAAGAAATAAAAACAGTTTAGGCCTTTGTTGCAACTCCTCTCCATTTCTCCATATTCAATGTGACCGAGGGCCATGAACCTACATAATTGCGCGATTGCGGCCACTACCAAGGGTGGTTTGAAAAAAAAATGCTTTTGTCCCCGTAATTCACCATGAACCACCATGCGTCCCTTTCTAAAAACCACGGTTCTGATTGCTTCCCGCCCCTGAGAGTTTAAAATGTGTGCAACTTCCGACCCCACAATTTGGTGTGACCGTTGATAGTGCGATCCAAGATTAGTCCCTTTGATCAACGACTCAGCTCTGGCACTTTTTAGATTGACAGATCAAATCTTCCCCTTCAAAACAACGAACCATATCTTCTTCGTAGATCGACCTTTGGGAATTTCAATTCTCAAAATCCATTTGTCTTCTGCTACTTTTATTCAGAGAAAATGATTTGGCAACGTGTGGCTCCTACTGATCGACGACTCAGATTCTCTTCGGGAACTTCGAGACTTTGGGCACTTTGGGCTTCGACCCTTTGGGACTTTGCAATGTTTTGGATTTTAAAACTCCCGAAGTAAAACTCCTAGAGTGATAGATCTGATGACGCATGACTCTTGTTGATCAACAACGCAGATCTATTTTGGGCCTTCGGGACTTCAGGCCTTCGACCACTTCAACAACTTCGACAAATTTGGTTCTTTGGCGGATTCAGGTCTTCAGGTCTTGGGGTCTTCTAAGTATTTCTCATTTCAAATCTCTCGAAGATCATTTACCCGAAGTCTTGGATCGAATTCCACCTGACCCCTTTAAGATCAATGATTCATACTCACTTCGGGGCCTTTTTCTCTGGCGCTATACTTTGAGCAATTTTTCACTCCCAAATGCTCGTGAGCCGCTGATCTGGATTGTTTTGGGAATCTTCGCCGTTGAAAGATTAAAATTTCCTTCTGCTTATGCTTCAATCTAGAAACAGACTGCTAAGAAAGTTGCACTTCATGTTCATGGCTGTGGCCTGCACGATCAAGGATTTGGATGACTGGCTGTGAGATGAGAAAACAGGGAGACTAGTGAATGAAACACAATATGCGAGTGCTTTCCCTTGGAGAAAATATATGGGCTTGGATCCAAGATTTCACTCGGCTAATATATTTAAGGAAAAACAGGGCCCACAAACGAACAAGGGAAAACAGAGAACGATTTACAAGCCGAAGGGGAAACAACTTAAGATTTGGTTTGCGAAAAGGATAGAGACAAGGAAATACTATAGACTCGGGTATATCGACACACACCTATGGCCCTTGACAACCCTATGTGATAAAATTTGGCTCCACAGGGGATGGCATGCTCCCTGCGAGTTGCGAAGAATGCACAGTTCTAGTGCCTTAGCTGTTGGCCTATGGAGTCTAGCTCAAAACTTTTGCTGAATAAAACGGGGAGATATGTACACTACTCTACTAAAAATGAAAAAAAACACATGGTATCCAGAAGGAGGTTATTTATGTACACTCCTATACTAACCAATTTTTACAAAGTGCTAGGTGAAAGTGGAATTCCACCAGAGCCAGTAAAGTAACCTCCTAACTGAAAACTTATTTACTTTGTCACTGATCAAATAAAGATAATGAAACTGTGACAGCAAAAAAATTACATTTTTCATCTCTCTTCCTAGTTTTGAAGGCAAGATAAAGTTTGGAGGCTTCAATACCTAGAAAAAAAACAACTCCATGTACTCTCCTACAAGGTCATAAAATAAGGGATGAAACTTACTGGGTTGGTAACAAAAAACATGCTCTGTATTACAACTTCTCACATTCGGCTGAATGTTTGTGGAAAGCACAGGTGAGTGAAATGATGATGAAATCTGCTTATCCATTTCCTCTTTGTCCGCTCTAATAACATCAGCCAGCTGAAGGCAAAAAATCTCTTCATGTATATCAATGAATGGGTGCTTCTCCCTAACATGCTTCTCAGTGTCTTCTGTGACCCTAGGATGAATGATTTCCACCCAATGATTTTCCATACCGAATAAAGGAAAATGGTCAATAGTATGGTCTTGGAAATCCTTCATATCCACATCAGAATCCGATTCATAGTTTTCATACACAGGTTGGCTGCTCCCCAGGTCAACAAAATGTAAGGTAGGGATATTCTCTTCTTCATCTAAGTACTCATCAAAGATGGGTGAGCGCAGAACTCTTTTATCTTGCAAATAAAAATGAGTGACCTCTTGATTCTTCTCTTCAATCCTAGGTGAAAATACATCATGGGAAACCTCTTGAAGGAAAAGAGAAGAATCCTCCTCCACAACTATCTCTTCTTTTACAATTGAGACAACATGTGCATCAGGGGAAGAATATGATACATCTATGGATATCCAATCATCAACACTATCAACACTCATATCTGGAAGGCCTTCTTCTCGGGAAATATAAAGAGAAAAGATTATATCCACATTTGAAAAATACTCGCTTCTATCGTTACTTTCTCTTTCAATCAGATCTTCACCAGACTCATCACACGAGGAAGACTCTATCATTTTATGCATGTGGAATGAAAACGTCTTACAACAGTCATCCAAAATAAGGTGAGATAGGTAAATATTCTCGTAATATGAATTAAAATCATCGTGAAAATCCTTCAAAGAATGGATACTAGCAGCAGGGAGAGAATGACACCATTCATGAGCATCTTCCTCTAAAGAAAATTTGAACATCTTGATCAAGACATCCTCATGAAATAATCCATGTTCAAGCATGCATATATGAAATTTTAATAAGTTCTCACTGGGATGGTCATGCTTGCTTCCTCTAAATCTCGGAAGATAATCATCCCATTCATTCATAGCCGACATTGGATGTGGATAACCAACGATGGCTGAGAAATTGAAGGGGGGAAATCTCTTGCCCAGGATAGCCTCCATAGCCTTTTGATTTGTCTCCCTTCAGTGGAGTCACCAACACATTCTGTACAGTGGATTCTCCATAGTGAAAGATAATCTGTCAGAATTATGTATCCAGCTTTAGTTCACCATCTAAAACTAGCTCTCTGCAATGTCATTCTTCTCAAAGATCTTTTCAATCTAGGATAACAACAAAAAGGCTTCTTGAGAAAGATTTCTTTTCTTAATAATCCTCTTTGGGTCAAGTTCAGGTGTAGCCAGAGGTAGCTGTGGAGTAGACCTTGTGTGTCTGCCCTTCGGAGCCACAACTGAAATAGTGGAGTTGAAACAGTGGAGTCGCCAAGTGTAAGATGCAATCTTCAATTGTACTAATATCTTATGCACCTTCAGAATCAAAGCTTCTTTGTCGTTCTATCATAGGGAAATGTCTTCAATTCTTTCCCTGACAACGTTGCCAAAAATGTTAGCACTAGAAGTCACCCTCATATTGCATAGAAGGTAAGCCAGTACCCATCAGTTTATACAGTAAATGTAAATGAGTTTTAAGAGGCCAAATGGAGAAGACTCAATGAAAATAATGTTCTAACTCAGAAATCTAGACTGGTATGCGCAAGAAATTGAGGTCTTGGATCAACATCAGTCAGTAAGTTGGAGTAAAAGTGAGTAGGAGGAAGACTATGGTGAGAAAAGTGTAGAGGTCTGCTATGGACATCAGGTCTTCAAGCAGCCTAAGGAAGAAAAAATTAAACACAAGATCCTGTTGGATTCAAATTTCAAGGAAACTGAAAGAAATCATAACAACATTATAATCAAACATTCATCATAATACAGTCACAACAATCCATGTGAATCAGTCAATCATGAAATATCTCAGTATGAGAGGCAAATAATATAGAGTAAGAAAGATGACTTAGATTAATCAAGAAGTCTCAAATCAAGACATAACCAAACAACTAGTGTTCTTCATCAAAATATTACTATAGCAGGGAGCCTAGCTCAACCATTCGACCTTTAACAAAATATCAGGACTAACTACTTATACTCAGAAATGCTGCAACCACCAGGAGTGTGATTGGACCATTGCATTCAAAGTTTTCAGTTGACGCCTGCTTTGTCAAACTGTGCAGGCCTTCTTACGTCATACGCTAGCTCGGCTCAATGCGGGCTTTGCAAGAAAATCTATCCACCAGGGAGATTTGGACTGGAAATTTCCCCCCACGACCCTTCTCTCCACATATTCCATTTATTGGTTGAGACGAGGTCTCAACCACTACCTACATTTCCATTAACTACCTTCATCGGGATCAGGACAAGGCTTGACACCCATGAATTTTCCAGGCTGTTCCCACGACTTCTTTGAGTCAATCCCGATGCCTTGAGGCCAAGAATATCTTCTTCTGTGATAAAATATGAGCGCTTTAGGCCTTTGGTGTAGCTCCTCTCCATCACTCCATATTCAATTTGACCTAAGGCCATGCCACTACGCAATTGTGCGATTGCAGGCACTACCAACGGTGGTCTGAAAGAAAACTACTTTTTTCCCCGCAATTCACCATGAAACGCCAGGCCTCCCTTTCTAAAAACCATGGTTCTGATTGTGGCCCGCCCCTAAGATTTTAAAACGTGCACACCTTCTGAGCCCACAATTTGGCATGATCATTGATATTGTGATCGAAGATTAGGACCTCTGATCAATGACTAAGCTCTGGCACTTTTTAGATTGACAGATCAGATCTTCCCCTTCAAAACAATGACCAAGATTTTCTTCCCGGATCGGCCTTCAGGAATTTCAATTCTCAAACTCCATTTGTCTTATACTACTTTTATCTGGAGCGAAGGATCTAGCGACACGTGGCTCCTACTGATCGATGACTCAGATTCTCTTCTGGTGCTTCGGGACTTCGGGCGCTTCGGAACTTTGCAATGTTTCTCATTTTAAAAATCCTAAATTAAAACTCCTGGAGTGATAGATCTGATGACGGGTGGCTATTGTTGATCAATGAGTCAGATCTATTTCGGGCCTTCGGGACTTTGGCCACTTCGGCAACTTCGAAAAATTTGGCGCTTTGGCGGATTCGACTCTTCAGGTTTTCGGGACTTCTAAGCATTTATCATTTCAAATCTCTCGGAGCTCATTTACTCGAAGGCTTGGATCGACTTCCACCTGACCACTTTAAGATCAACATTTTATAATGACTTCGGGGCCTTTTTCTCTGTCGCTATACTTCGCGCAAGTTGGCACTCCCGAATAACGGTGAGCCACTGATCTGGACTATTTTGGGAATCTTCGCCGTTGAAAGATTAAAACTGCCTTCTTCTTATGCTTCAATCCCGAACCTGACTACTAAGAAAGCTGCACTTCGTGTTCATGGTTGTGGCCTGCACGATCAATGATTTGGATGACTAGTTGTGAACTGAGAAAATAGGGAGACCAATGACTGAAACACAACATGCGAGTGCTCTCCCTTGGAAACAACAGAAGGGCTTTGGGACAATATTTCATTCAGGTAAGATATTTAAGGAAAACTAGGGCACACAAATGAACAAGGGTAAACAGAGAATGATTTACAAGACAAAGGGGGAAACATTAAGATTTGGTCTATGAAAAGTATAGAGACGGGGAAAGACTACAGACTCATGTATATCGACACACACCTATGACCCTCGGAAACCCTATGTGTTAACAAATGGAAAATATATCTTTCCATCTGGGGCTGCTCCTCCTAACTGAACTGTCCTTGGGGATACTCCTCCTGACTGAACTCTTCTTGAAACAGATCTCCCGACCTGAACTGTCCTCTTTATGGTGCTTCCTCGTGTATATATAAGACATATAAGAGAATCATTCAAAAGAATTCATTTTGGAATAGAAATTACTCAGAATCTATGGCGAAGATACTTAAAGGCTTCCCTTGGAAGTGATTTTTTAAAGATGTCTGCCACTTGTTCTTTTGTTCCCACATATTCAACTCCGATGTTCTTCTTTGCAACCTTTTCCCGTAGAAAGTGATACTTGATTAGAATTTTCTTCGTCTTGAAGTGCATGACCGAGTTATTTGAGATACTGATGGCACTTGTATTAACACAATAGATTGGAATGGGCTCATCATACTCAACTTGTATATTTGTTGGAGTTTGTTTCATCCATAGAACCCGTGTACAACATCCTGCTACTATAATATACTCTGCCTCGGCTGTATATAGGGAAACTGATGATTGTTTCTTTCTTAGCCATCATTCCTCTTATTTTTATTATGAGGAAATTTGTTAGCAAAATGAACAATACAATCAAAATTAAAACAAATCAAAGGAATATTACCTCTATATCTGATGTTGGTTCCCTTGTTCAATCTTCTAAAAAATTTGGCCAGTTCTTAATCATCTTTTGAGATATCAGTACTTCTTCCATGTTCTTTTTCCTTTTTCCTTCCCTTTTGATTTGACCTTTTGGATGATTTGAAATCTTCTTCTTTTATTTCTGAATTTTCCTATTCAGTTCTCATTTCATATGCTGTGAATATTCCATGTAGTTCGTCCATGCTTATTGAGTCTAGATCTTCTCTTTCTTCTAGTGCTGATATCTTAGGGTCAAATCTCATAGGAAGAGATCTTAGTACCTTTTGAACAATTACATATTCTTTGAGTTCTTCTCCCAATCCTATGATTGCATTTACTGTTTCATCAACTCGTAATAAGTAAATTGCAATATTATCATCTTCCTTCATCTTTAGTTGTTCAAACTAACCTCTATAAGTTTGAAGCTTTGTTGCTTTGAATTTTGAATCTCCTTCATAAATATTTTAAAGTTTGTCCTAAATATCTTTAGTGGATTTACAATCTATAACTTTGGTGAACACTGTTTCACAAAGACCATTCAGAAGTGCATTTGTGGCTTTGGATTTTTTTTGACCAAGTTTTATTTCTCTTTCATTTGTTCGTGAAACTGCTGGCTCTTTGTATCCATCTACAACTGATTGAAGAATTTCAAATCCCTGTGCATGTATATATGTTTTCATCCTTCTTCTCCAAAATGCATACTTTTGTCTATCAAACTGTGGTATTACATTTTTATATATGTTGTTTCTCTCCACGATCTACCTTTCATTGGTTAAATTGATTTCTGAAGGAACCCACTCTAATACCAATTGTTGGATTAGTGAGAGGGGGGGTAAATCAATAATAGAGAAATTCAATCCTTTGCTAACATGTTGACGGGCGAAATTGACCATTCGTCAACTGGAAGAGTGAGTCCGGTCCGGGGTTGTCTAAATAACCCAAGCCGTTTGGTGTAACTCATTCTGACGGGTTTAATGGCTCCGTTAGCCAATCTAACAATCCCAAAAGAAACAAATATAATAGAGAAATAACTAACTAATTACTAAACACTATATATATGTACATATGCTCTAATGTAACTGTAGTAGTTGTATTTAAGCAGAAGATATACAAGTCTCATTTATTTACATGATTTACAAGCTGCAAGTTTTAATCGAAACTTACGAAAATCAATGTAAAAATGATTTCTTCTAGGAAGCATATAAATAAAGCACATAAAATATTTATTGTTTTTCTTTTATAAATTTAAAGAATCTTGCAAAAAAAAGTTAATGAAATATGAACACGTGGATAGTGAAAGTTGAACCATACATTCATTGTTTCATTCATAAACAACTTAACTAAATAACACACATAATAATCTGTCGCTAATCAACGAAACTAGTATTTATCTTTCTATGTTGTATGAGCTCCAACCTGTACTGTTGTCAAGGGAAACCTATAACAGAACAATACTAGCACTTCCAGAATACATTCAAAGAAGTATTTGATATTGGAGTAAATTAATAACAATAGGAAGACAACTAATTAAAAATCGTGTGATC
>JZKD02S1835010.1:207506-267076 GCA_000966675.3 Picea glauca | reverse complement strand
TAATTCTTTTATTATTATTATTTTGAAATGAGATGCAAAAATAATTTAATTAATTAACATCACCAAATGATTTCATGAAAATGAGAAACCAACCAAGATATTATTTGATGAAGTAATGAACACATTATTTAAAATAGTCAAACTTGCTAATGAGCAAAAGAATGAACACATAATCATAATTTAAACGAAAGTAAACATTTAATAAAAATTAACGTTTTTGTTTAAATTGAGATTTTTATGCTCGTTTCTAACTTTTGACATATACTCTTGTAATGAATGTTTCATACTATAGTGAATGTCTTAAGTTTTTCTCAAAGCAAGCCAAGGCATAAAACTATTTGAAAAGGTTGATTCTGTAGCTCATTATAATTATCAAGATTCTAATAGGGGCCCTTTAAATTTTGTAAAAATATAGGGGGAGTTGTTGGGGCCCAACATAACCACAATATTCAAGTATTATATCAATGTAGCATTTTCATCCAATAGTTACAGAGTAAATAAACAATGAGAAATCATACACATACACAGTACACTAGTGTTTTTATGTGGAAACCCAAAGCGAGATAAAACCACATAATGATTTTTCTTTTATGTCTTTAAGAATTACATTCATTGGAAGAACCAACTTCCTTTGTTTTCCAGTTGTAAATAGAAGGAGGCTCCAACCCTCTAGTTTCTTAGGCTACAACCTGAGGGAATATCCAACTCCCCAATTCTCTAGCTACAACCATAAGGATTCTACAACCCCCTTTGTTCTTCGGCTAGAACCGGAAGGTGGCTGCCCCGTCCAACCACCCCGACATAGAAGTAGAATGATGGAACCATTGTCACACTATCACTGTGAGATATACCACTGTACAACTGTACCAACCTGTACCACTAACCTTCAACAAACCTGTACAACTTCCCTGCTATCAATTTGTACCCGAACTGAACATGTATCAACCAAATACAACAGATATGCAACCTATAGTTCTGCAGCATGTGTATGTACATGCCCTATCTTTTATTCACCCCACGTATGTACGTGACCAAACTATTATGCAGTCTGCATATGCCTTCTGAAAACTAGGGTTTTCTTTCTTCAGAAAACTTTTGACCCTCTGTAACTTCTTTCACATAGATCTGTAACTTGTCACTGTATACATACTGTATTTGTACCCCATGCATGCATCCTCATACATAAAATTTACACAAAAAATCTATATCTCTCTCTAGTCATGTGCCATAAGTGTGTGTAATCATAAACAAGTATAATAACCCTCACATGATCTAGTCATCAAAACATTTCTGGTATTCAGCCTCTCAATAAATCAACCACTTTCACAAATACAATCTCTCAACCATGTACCAAAAAATCCCTTATGCATATGCCAAGAAATACAAGATGTGCCTCAACTCTAACAAGAAGTATCAATGATAAATATACCAACACTATATTTATGTAGATCTGACTTATATAGAAGATCCCATGTAGCCACTAATCTCTCTAGGGAGAATCCTCAAATCTCCATAACCATTTCTCATGCATACATCAAATCCAACTACTCATAGAAATAAGACATACCTTTTTAACCAATGGACAGATCTGATGCATCTAAACACTGTAGACCTTCCTGGGAGTTTGATCTCAGAATCTAGAAACTCTGCATCTTCATATTCTCAACTTTCTATGGATTTACCCTCATGTATGCACCCTAATACACTACTATCCCGCATACATATGCACCCTAATACACTTTCAGCCCACGTATGTACGCACTCTAATACACTGTCAGCCCACGTACATCTAAGAAATTAGGGTTTTTTAATATTCACTATAATTCTAAAAATTTCTTCGTCAACCCTTGTTGGCCCTTGGTTATGGAAGTATTCGAAGATCAAGGATGAAAAGGGAGAATGAAAACTGCACATAAGACACAGTGACTGTTGTTGGGTTGAAGTGACCAAAAGAGCAAAAAAAATGGAGCGAAGCTTGATAAATAAAGCCGTTGGAAGAGGAGATCGAGGATGACAGATCAACAAGGAAGAAGGATCATGGACAACTCAACAAGTGGAAAAATCCACCATTGGATGCTTTGGAGCACCGCACGAGAAGGAAGGAAAGACATGCTGGCGAAAGCCCTGAAAATATGCGTCAAGTTGACCTTGGGTTTTGGTATCTAGGGTTCTGGACACCTAGGCTTCGGCCTAAGGATGTCGATGAGATATTGTAATGTTTAAATAAAGGTTAAAAGTACCTGGGCTGGGTTGGTATGATATTGTTGTTTATCTAGTTGTATTGTTGACGTGAGTGAGTATTGTATCGAGAGAGAGAAGTGCTGAGTGTGAGAGCCTTCTGGTATTGTAATATCTTCAACTAGGTGCAAAGGTCAAGTCCTATAGATGGGTGCACGGGAAGGGGAGAGAAAGAGAGAAGAAGAAAGAAGATCTGCTAGCTGAGAGCACAAACAAGAACTGTATGCTTTGTCTTAATAAATCATAAGCATGGTTCTGTGGATGTAAACCTAGAGAGAGGGTGAACCACATATATTTATTGTTGTGCGGGACTGGTATTTTAATTCTGTCATTGATATATTATGATTTCATTACTGCTTTAGATCTGATAAGTAGATGTGAAAAATAGATCTAAGATGATAAGTGATATATGCGCATTGTGTTTTTCTTGTGTTAGATCCACTTGACATTTCCTTTGGTTGTAGACATCTCTGTCCTGTAACCCCCTCATAACTGCTTTGGGTGATATTGCATCTGCTTCGCAGGTGTTTGCGAAAGGGATAGTAGTTAGGGCTTGTTGGTGCGCTCCTAGAGATAAACCCTGGGTCTTCCCCTATGCCAACAAATGGTTCCATTGTCGGGACCATAATATTCTTGAGGGAATGTCAAGGTGGTTTTCATCAAAGACAGAGACTCGAAAGTGGATAGAGGATCAAGAAAAGGACTTCACTGAAGCCTAGAACAAGAAACCTAATCTTAGTACAGAGGATTGGTTGGAGAAATATACCTTCACTAATATACACAAAATTTTCTTTGGAGGAATCCATCAAGAGCTATATGAGTGGCTAGCTAGATTAGCAGATACCTAGTTTGAGATCCGATCTAGACCTCCTGTGGTTTGGACGTCAAATCTGATCAAGAAGTTAAAAATATTTGATAACGCCGTATCATGAGCAATAGATTGTTGGTTCGATAGAACCATTGGAGGGTACATCACAGAGTTCATTGTTGACAGAGTAGAATCATACAACCAAGCCGAGAGATATTTATTTAAGGGACCCAGAGGGAAATCTTTTCATTTTTGAAGCTGAGAATCAAGATGCTATTGCATGAGAAGAACATCTTGAAGATACAATATATTGGTCGGATTGAGAAAGGCTAATGTTCAAAAATTCAGACAGCGACAATGACATAGAAGCTGGACATACACGCAGTGGGAGAGTGTTCCGAGAAGTTCACCTTGCAAACCTGTTTAAGAAGACTTACGAGGAGGAGGGTTTCTACAGTGGAGAAGAGGCATGACTGACAGATGAAGAACATTCAGAACCCGCTAGGTCAGAGGAAGGAGAAGCTGAAGACCTTCACCGAAGATAACCCGAAACCTCAAAAACTGTGCAGACCATCGAAGTAAGTACTGTTACCTCTCATGTTGATTCAATAGTATTAAGCAACCAGAGTAATCCCAGTCACCAGAGCGTCTAGAGAACTGCCAATAGTAGTCCACCACATATTCAGTCGGGAACCCTAGAAATATCTATGGCAGATGAGATGAGGCTTCCTATCTTTATGGGAGATGGATCTGAAGATCCTGACCAACACTGGTTCCTATGTGAACCTGTATGGAATATTAAAAATGTCACCGACAAAGATATCAAAAGAACCCAATTTAGTACCACTCTAAGGGATCGCGCACTGAGCTGGTACATGAAGCTTGTCCAAGGACTTGCACAGCCTAAACCACTGAATCAGATTAAAAACGCACTGATTGTAGAGTTTAAGAAACCCAATTCAGAATCACAATGTATTACATAGCTAAAAGAGATCAAGAAGAAGGTGGCTAAACCTGTATGGGAATTCAACAAGATATTCAAGACCTTAACATGCCGATTGACCCTTCATATCCTAGATGAATAGAACAAGGAATGGTTCATTGTTTCCCTTCTACCACACATCAGAGACTAGAGTTCCCTTGATGCAATAGAAGATTGCTTCGCAGGCTGAGGTGCTGGAGATCACCATGAAGTTAGAATCAACCCCTATGGGAGAATCCAACTCAGGTATGAGTCAGATCTTGAGTCAACTAACTAGTTTGTCTCTGCAGGTCAAAGATATGAAGAAATACAAGGGAAAATATAAAAGAGAAAACATCTGATGTGTTAGATGCAGATCAGAAGGCCATGACAAGGAACACTGTTCCCTATTCAATGAATACTTGGATTTTGGAGCTCCAATCCCTTTGAAGAAAGTCACCTTACCTTGGTGCGAGGTATGCAGAAACGGACATTGCCTTGGTGAGTGCTACTACATGAAAAAGTATGTTCATACATCTACAAATTTGTACTATACATTTTGTATGTTCGTAGGACATGATGATAGGGATTGTAGGGCTTATGATCTCATGCATGAAATATCGAGAGACATATATAAGATTCAAGGCAAATTACAACAAGAAGGAAACACTACGAAGTATAACTCTCCTGGGAGAGGAAACTTCAATCCTCATGGTGGATTCAGACGAAGAGGATGAGGAGGAGGAATGGGTCGAGGCTGAGGACAGATCATTTGTTATAACTGCACACAACCAAGACACCTTGCAAGGGATTATCAGAACCCTTGTACTACTTGGAGCTACTGTAGATCATTCGACCATGTTATAGAAGATTGTCCTGTGCTGCTAGCTAAGCTTCAGGAAAAATGAGGACTTCAGCAGAACCCGCAAGTGCAACTGATATATGTTGAGCCTCACGGATAAGACCCTAGAGTCACTATTATAACAAGAGGAGGCGCTGTTACAGGAGATGACAGAATGTCCCAAGGGAATACCACATAAGATTCAGGAATTAGGAAAGCTACATAGAAGACACAAAACTTTGATGCAAAGAAAGAAAGACAAATATTTGAGGAAGCCAGAAAAGAATTCAGAGGAGACCAAGGCTCTGCATCAAAGACAAGACCAAAAGTGAGAGAATATGGAATGCCTCTAGAATTTGATCAATCTTCTTCGCCAAAAGAAGAAAAAAAGGTAAGCAAGATCATGGAATTTTTACATACTTGTATTAAGTTGATTCAGGACAAAAGCGTTGTACAAGAATTAGAAAATTTAATCAGAAAATATGAGCTAGGAAAGATAGACCCCTTACTGAATAGGGAAGTACACAAAATTTCAAGAAAGATAAGGAAAAATAAGGAATTACATTTGAATGATGAAATAGGAGAATATGAGATAGATTATGTAGTCCTCGAATTAGGGTCGGAGGTCAATGTCATGACGAAGCAAACCTAGGCACTGATGGGAAAACCGAAGTTGATCTATTCCCCTATCAGGCTTAGGATGGCTAATCAACAAGTTGTCAACCCATTTGGATGATTGGAGCATGTCCCTGTGGACATTGATGGAGTAAGAACATTTGCAGATTTTGAGCTAACTGAAATAGTTGATGATAGTTGTCCTTACCCCGCGCTATTAGGAATTGATTGGGATTTCAATAATTCCACTGTGATTGATTTAAAGAAAAGACGTATGACTTTTGAAAGAGATGGGCTTAGGGTCATTGCACCTTTAGATCCAGATGAAGATCAGCGATACACATAACCTATCAGAGAAGAATAACACACATATGCAATAGAAAATATATATAAGCTAACAGCCAGACAACATGATTACATTAATCCTATAGCCGATGGGAACCTAAGCTGGCGAAGTGAGAGAGCAGGTTCATCAGACTCAAAAGAAGCACTGGAGAATTAGAAGAAAAAGATGTATGAAGTATCTACAAGAATATGTGCTAGATTAACTAGAGAAGTTCGTTGTATTGGCACAATAGTAAGCAACTTACCCACCTTTGATGGTCTGAATCCTTTAGAAACATTCTTTTCGAACTTTGAAGAAAGTGTACCAATACAACATAGATTATTGGAAATGGATGAGGCCTTGAAAGCCACACCAGGAAGATGGCGGGGGACACATAAACATAGCATCACAAATTGGATATAGTGTCGTACCCTGATGACAACGAGGTTCTCAACACAAGTAGAAGGCTGCAAAGTTCGGTACACAGGTCAAAGCTTCCCAAAGGACCATGTGTAGATTTTTGAGGAAGCTTGGAGAAAAATTCCTCAAGAACAATGGGTGCACAGATTCATTAACATGCTGGACATGATGCCTATCAATTGGTACCTCCAAGCAAAACTGTGCCTCATCACTACAGATTGGAAAGGTATGACTTAGAAGTTTGTAACTACCTTCTTATTTGAAAGAAAATATCCATCAATACATCAAGAATTACAGATTGTGAGACAAAAAGTATTCGAGGAGGCATCTAGCCTTCCTTTGGAACAAGAAGAGGACGAATGGACTGTGCCTCTCCAGAAATTGCAAGGCTATTACAACATCAATAATGATGAAGACGATGATCCGAGAAAGGTGAACATCGCAGAAACAAAGGGCCAGAGAGCTGTGGCATGACTAGGAGTTGAGTTTCCATTCATTGGAAAACCAATCAAGATTAAAAAAGTCAATATTGGAATAGAGCAGACACCAAAGTTTGCAAATGTTGGATATTACTGGGATGTTTCCATCATTGACAAAATTACAGAGTTACTGCATGAATATCAAGATTTGTTTCCAACCAAGTTCATTGATATAAAGGGCATTAAAGGACCTATGGGAGAGATGAGGATTCCTTTAAAGAAATATGCAAGACTAGTTAAACAGAGACATTATAGACTGAACCCTAAATATAAGGAAAAAATGAAGATTGAGCTTGACAGAATGTTGGAAGCAGGAATTATAGAACCTGTCGTAGAGTCAGAGTGGATTATCCCTATGGTGGTACAAGACAAGAAGACAGGAGAAATCAGGATATGCGTAGATCTCAGGAAGCTGAATGATTCTTGTTTGCATGACCCCTTACCTACACCATTCACTGATGAAGTGTTAGATAATGTGGGAGGCCGGGAGGTATATTCTTTTACAGATGGATTTTCAGGATACCATCAGATTCGAATTGCCAAGGAAGATCGCCATAAGACCACATTTGCGACAGAATGGGGATCCTACCAATACAGAGTAATGTAATTTGGATTGAAGAATGCCCCAACCATATTATCTAGGGTGGTGGTTGAAACATTCAAGGAATTTCTGCATAAAGTTTTGGAAGCATATTTTGATGATTGGAATGTTTTTAGTTTATTGAAGAATCATATCAAATGTATAAGGCTAATGTTGGATAAATGCAGGCAGTGTTGAATTGCTTTGAACCTGAAGAAATGTATTTTATTTTCACCATTTGGAGTGTTGTTAGGTCATATTGTATGCAAGAAAGGATTGCTGGTTGATCCATCCAAAATTGCCATTATAGTTGATCTACCCCCTCCTACTTCAGTTAAACAGCTGCGCACTACGTTGAGACACACAGGATATTACAGAAAGTTCATTAAGGGATATGCTCAGATTAAAGCACACATGGAGAAGTTGTTGAAGAAGGATTTTCAATTTAGTTGGACAGAGGAATGCCAACAGAGCTTCGACACACTGAAACAAAAAATGGTTACTGTGCCCATTCTGGTTTTCCCATATTGGACCAAGGAGTTTCATGTGTATGTCGATGCATCTTCCATTTCTTTAGGAGTTGTGTTAGCACAACCAGGAGAAGGAGATATTGACCACCCGTTAGCCTTTGCTAGCAGGAAGTTGTCAACTCTTGAGATCAACTACACCACCACTGAGCGAGAAGGATTGGCCATGGTGTATGCATTGCATAAATTTCACCACTACTTGTTGGGAGGGCACTTTAAAATGTTTACTGATCACTCCGTGCTGAAATACCTAGTCAAAAAGCCAGTCTTGGGGGGAAGGATATGTAGATGGCTCTTGATATTTCAAGAATATGATTTTGAGATCATAGTAAAGCCAGGAATAATGAACAAAGGTCCTGACCACTTGTCAAGGTTGGAACATGGAGAAGAGCCGACCAGTTTGGAGGATACACTATCGGATGCACAACTATTGGCCATTAGAAATATTGATGACCACTTTGCAGAGAAATTATAGTTCCTATCAACAGGAATGGCACCTAGTGAGTACACAATTCCTCAGAAGAAACAACTAGTAGTGTGTGCTGCATATTTCTCACTTATAGCCAGACATATATACAAGATGGGACCTGATGAGATATTGATAAGGTGTGTTATTGAGGCAGAATGACCACCGATCCTTGCAGAATCTCATGAAGGCATCGCAGGAGGACATTATGTAGGAAAATAAATTTCATAGAAGGTTCTTATAGCTGGACTTTGGTGGCCTACCTTACACAGAGATGCTAAAGACTATTCCAGAGCCTGCGATGTATGCCAAAGAGTTGGGAAACCATCCAGAAGATATGAAATTCCATTGGCACCACAACTGACCTTACAAGCATTTGAGAAATGGGCCATTGACTTTGTTGGACCTATAAACCCACTAGGAAAGCACACAGGAGAAAGATATATAATTACAACTACATAGTACTTGACTAGATGTGTCAAAGCAAGAGCAGTTAAGGACTACCGTGCAACTACGGATGTGTGCTTCATATTTGATAACATCATAACCAGGTTTGGATGTCCAAAGACCCTTATGAGTGATTAAGGAAAACACTTCATTAATAAGATAGTTGAAGGCTTTACTGAAGAATTTGCAGTCCACCATTAAAAGAGTACACCTTACCATCCATAAGAAAATGGGACAGTGGAAGAATTCAACAAGATCTTGGAGACAACGCTCACGAAGATTTGCAGTGTGAATAGGGATGATAGGGATTTAAGAGTACCAGCAGTATTATGGGCCTATAGAACCACTTGCAAGAAACTGACAATGCAGACCCCCTTCAAGTTGGTATATGGTCTTGAAGCCGTTGTTCCAATGGAATATTTGGTACTAAGCCTAATAATTTCTACCTTTATAGATATGGATGACCCGCATGCTATTCAAGAGAGGCTTGCACAATTGGTTGAATTGGAAGAAGACAGATTCATTGCAGGATTCCATCAACAAGTTCAAAAGGAAAGAGAGAAGGCCTACCATCACAGACACATCAGGAAGAAGGCATTTAAATAAGGTGATCTAGTATTGGTATATGACAGCAAGTTCATAAAACATCCTGGGAAGCTCAGAATGCATTGGTTAGGGCCATATGAGACTGCTTATGTTACAGAGGGAGGAGCTACACAATTGAAGACTTTGAATGGGGAGTGGAAGGAAGGATTAGTGAATGAGAGCTGGTTGAAACTGTACTATGACAACCAGCTGCCTCACAGATTTCAGTGAAAGAATAAAGAAAAGGGTCTAGGTACCAGGTGCTGTTGAAACTGGGTACCAGACATAGAAAAGACAGTCTGCACAAGGGAAAAAGAGGAGGCATCGAGCAGAAAATAGAGGCTGCATTGCACAGTCTGGAGTCGAAGTACATAGGAAGCTTAGATCTGAAGTTCCTCGGGATGAGTCATAGGTGAGTGTTGGGGGCCTGTTGGCCCTTGTTTATGGAAGTATGAAAATATCAAGGAAGAAAAGGGAGAATGGGAACTACGCGGAAGACACAATGACTATTGTTGGGTCGAAGTGAACAAAAGAGAAGAAAAGATGGAGCAAATCCCGAGAAAGAAAGCCATTGGAAGAGGAGATTGAGGATGATAGATCAACAAGGAAGAAGGATCGTGGAAAAATAAGCAAGTGGAAAAAGACACCGTTGGATGTTTTTTAGCACCACGTGAGAAGGAAGGAAAGATAGGCTAGCGAAGCCCTGAAAATACGAATCAAGTTGACCTAGGGTTTTAGACACCTAGGGTTTTGGTATCTAGGGTTTTGGACACCTAGGTTTCGACCTAAGGATTTTGGTGAGCTATTGTAATGTATAAATAAAGGTATAAAGGACCTGGGTTGGGTTGGTACGATATTGCTGTTGATCTAGTTGTATTGTTGATGTGAGTGAGTATTGTATCGAGAGAGAGAAGTGTTGAGTGTGAGAGCCTTATGGTATTATAAGATCTTTAGCTGGGTGCGAAGGTCAAGTCCTACAACTAGGTGTGTAGGAAGGGGAGAGAAAGAGAGAAGAAGAAAGAAGATCTGCTAGCTGAGAGTGCAGACAAGAATTGTATTCTTTGTCTTAATAAATCATAATCACAGTTCTGTGGATGTAGCCCTAGAGAGAGGGTGAACCATGTATATTTAGTGTTTTGTGTGACTGGTATTTTATCTCATTCATTGATATACTGTGATTGCATTACTACTTTAGATATGATAAGTATATGTGCATAATAGATCTAAGATGATAAGTGATATATGAACATTGTGTTGTTCTTGTGTTAGATCCACTTGACATTTCCTTTGGTTGTAGACATCTCTGTCCTGCAACCCCCTCATAAATGCTTCGGGTGAGACTGCATCTGCTTCGTAGGTGTTGCCGAAAGGGCCAGTAGTTAGGGCCTGTTGGTGTGCTCCCGGAGCTAAACCCTGGACGTTCCCCTGTGCCAACAACCCTTTGTGCTACCTCAAACTTTCACAACTTCGGATGTATCAATGCGTACTTGCAATAAGCCTTAAACAACAAAATATATTCAATGTGTTCAAGTGTGATTAAACTGAGAGATCCTTGCCTCTTATTTATACTTTCATATAGCATCCCACTTTCCTTATTTAGGGATTTTTCCATTAACTTTATTATTTAAATGGTTTCTTTTGCAAACACTTTGACTACTTTGACCTTTTGGGGCTTCTAGATGACTCATGAGGGTTCTCCAACTTCACATGGCCATAAATCTCTAACCGTGAGGAGTTATGTGACATTTCACATACCACCGAAAATGGCATGAAATGTACTATCCATATAGAATAGTATTACCTACAAATATATCAAAACTCATACCATTATCCATCAAACAAAACTAGGTCCATTACTCAAACCTTTGTGTTACCAAAATTCTCTACCAGACTTTCTTCAAGGGTTGACATCAATGAAAACCAACCCATTTAAACAACAATAACCATTTCTTCAAACATATTGCAAATACACATAGAATAGAAGAGAAAACAATGTAATTTTATTATGAATGGAATCTGGTACACAAAAATAATAGATCTCTAATGGCTGCTATAGAAACTTCACAATAAACACTACAAACTAAATTAAGAAACTAGAATAATACCATAGTGTCCTTAAGATATGATGTGTCCTCCTTTGAAATGTCTAACCCTTGCTAGTGTTGTATCAACCAATTCCTTAAGCACCTATTGCAACAATCCATTCGCCCGTACCTAAAAATCTCTGCAACTTTAGATTGCAAAGGTCCTCATGGGACGAAGTTGGAAAA
Organism: Picea glauca; assembly: GCA_000966675.3. Taxonomy (NCBI): domain Eukaryota; kingdom Viridiplantae; phylum Streptophyta; class Pinopsida; order Pinales; family Pinaceae; genus Picea; species Picea glauca. Next base: position 255,514 of record JZKD02S1835010.1, on the reverse strand, counting down.
CAGTTGGGTCCTTATGGGACACTCTCTATTCAACCTGTGGGGATGTCCCTTGTCACGGTTTCCCCGAAACCCTTTTGGTACCTGCAAAATATGAATATGCCTTCTCCGAAAATGTCCACAAATATCCTGCACAAGTTGGTATTCCTATAAACTAGAACAAACCCAAAATTGAATATCCAATGAAGACCATGTATGGATCCTCCTCCTTCTCTATCTAGGGTGTATATTGCAGCATTGAAACTAAACCAAAAATGGAAGGATTTTACCAAAACCATAATGAAAACCTTATCTCACAAGAGAAATCCAAAGAGAGTATTCCATACACATGTTGCAAAGTGAAGTGCCACCCCTCCTTTTATCCTTCTTCCTTGTCTTCTAGAAATTTCCCCTTTTTGACTAAATTAAATATGACTTCTAGAAATTTCCCCCTTTTGACTAAATCAAATATGACCCTTATCCCCCTTTTTCTTTCACTTTAAGATTAAAAGTTACTTTTAATAATGGTTAAGTAACTTATTAATCTAATGTTACTTTATTTCCATAATGTCACTTTAAATACATAACATACCCTAACTAAGTGAAATTAAATAACCCTTTTTTAATATCTTTTTCTTCACTAACCAACCGCAAAATCCATTTCCATTACTGAACAAGGGAATCCAAAAATGGGGACATGACAAATCCTCCCTTCCTAAATATTTATTTTCCTCAAGAAAATCCATCACACTCATAGGAAAAACGAACTAAAACCAACTAAGAATAATGACGATCCCCACATCCCAAACCATTCTGAAAGATGTGGAGCACCTACCACCAACAATATTGTCCTGCAATGTGCTAACATCAGGGCCCCCCTGAAGGCCACCTAGCAATGGAGCAACCCAATACTGTGAAGAGTCAATATACTCTCCATATAATTTTACACCTAGGAAACCAATCTACTTCACCATATGAATAGGCTCCTGAAAATAACAAATCTCTCTCCCATCTCTACTAGTTTCCAAATGGTCAACCCATAAAATTTGAGGTTCCCATGCTATCACTAGAAGGGATTCATCATGTTGTCACCGTGCCACTCTAATCATAGATATATTACCCTCATTCCTATATTGAATCCTCCATTCCTGTAACCCCAATCTTTAATGCCTCAAAGAATCATCCCCACTATCGAGGATTATATCCTGCCAGTGGATGTCAGTGGAGTCACTCAAACTATATCTAAAATAAGACATCTAGGAGAAGTGTATGTGGCCCGAAACTGATGGGGAATCCATGAAACCTAATATACAAGTGTCAAAGGGGAAATACCTAACACTCCAACACCCCCATCCTACTACAATCATCCAAGCATCCTCTGTACAATATCCTAACTCACCGTCCACAAAGTCTCTCAAGAAAAACACAGGAATATCGTAGGTGGTAAAGTCACTAGGATCTCAAACTAACCTATATGATGTGAATGTTAGGGACCTAACCCCTCATGTAGGTATAATAATATATTTCCATGTAATAAAGGTCAATATTAATAAGTCCTAGCAATAAGGAAGAATAAGTCCAATGTAAGAAGACCTAATAGAAGCTTTCGCTTCTATAAATATCTTCCTCTAGATTGTTCTTTTGATAGACGTATTTAGTATAAATAGGAGCTGAGGGTATGATAATTTTTATCTTAGATATTATTGTAATAGAGCTCTGCTCCGCTGGAGGTTACCCCCTCAAAGAGGCAAGTGAACATTGCTCTCAGTAATCAAAGTTATCTTTTTGGTGTTCTTCTGCTATCATTTTGGTATTATTGTGGTGTTGTTCTAGTTATATTGTTGTTCATATGCCATTTATAGCTATTTATTTCCATTCTGTATACTTTTTTATATCTGGAATATTACAAGTGGTATCAGAGCACCTTCCTCGGCAGGAAATTGTGGGTTAATTTTTATTTTTTATTTTTTAATTTTTTAATTTTTTTTTATCGTAGAGACGTATTCCAGTGTCTTTAAGCTACATAGATCTCTCATTATGCGCATAACCCCATGGTCGAGGATTCATACATGTAGGGAATACAAGTGGTACTTAAGAACACATATTTTGGCCACGCTTGTAACCCCTGTTGGTACCCCTTCGAATGGTAGAGCATCAAACAACACCTATATATGAATCAACCTAGATCTCTTGAAGCCCTCCATAGATAAACAAATCAACCTCCTGAGTACTATAGTTCCACCGAGAACATCACTCGGGAAGATACTCTCTAGTACCTGGGTAGTCGGGTAGTGCGGATAAGGGTACAGTCTAGCCTCCTTAGTTGGTGCCTTGATATATTGGGCCAAGTACTACTGTCGTACCCCACACATATATCAGAGAGATATAGGCCAGGGAAAACCCTTGTCTGTAGAACCCTTGAATACCCTAACCCTTGGGATGGAAACAAAAATAGAACATACAAGATCTATTTCCATGGACTTGTGTCTCCTTCATTCAGGTTATGATATTACTACACATTTCTTCTTGTTAAGCATTTGTGAATTTCGTCACTGTAATATTCTTCAGGCCAAAGTATAACTCTGCAGGAATAATAAAAAAAAAAGTATAGTGGTTCCGCAGGCACATTTATTTGGGACCTATTCCATTTTATTCCCATTTTCTCCTTGATCGCAGTCATACCCTTCATTTTTAATCCTTTTTCTTTCAATGGACCCAACCCCTTCCTAGTTTCCCTATTTTTCCACCTATCCCATTATATTTCCCTTCAAGCATTGATCGTTGTGGTCCCTTCAAGTATTTTTTTGTGGTCCCATCCACCCAATTGTTTTCCATACTCACACTTCCCTTCTCCAAATGGCCACCACTCACAACCAAGATCTCCAAAATTCCTTCAATCAAGCCCATGTCTCCATCAAACATCTCACATCTTAGATGGATTCCACCAATTCCTGCATTGACAACTTGGAAGCCAACCTCACAACCCAATTTACCTCCCTCTAGTCGATTGTCAATCAATTGTTGAACTGCCCTGCTAGCACTGAGAATCACCCTCAGATTGAAAGAGGATAAGCCTAGCACCCCTCAAAATATTTGTAAATGTAAACGAGTGATTTAAGGTCAAATGAACAAAACTCACAATAAGAGTATTTTAAATCAGAAATATTGGATAGCATGCATAAGAAAATGAGGTCTTGATTAACTTCAGTCAATGATTAGGATTAAAAGTGAATAGGAGGAATACTTAGTGAGGAAGGTGTAAAGGTCTTCTATTGAAATCAGGTCTTCAAGCAGCCAAGGGAAGCAAAACTCAGTCACAAGAACTTCTTGAACTTAAAGTTTAATAATAGTGAAAAATATTCATAGCAGTATTATAATCAAACATTCATCATAACACAACCAAAAAATCTCATATGGATCATCCAATCATGAGTATTTCAGTATAAGAGGCAACAAGATGATATAAAAAGAAACTGACTTCTATTAATCAAAATGTCTCAAGTCCAATAAATAACCATAGAACAACTTACTTAGTCAAAATATTACAATCAGGGATCCCGGCTCAACCATTCGAACCTCTCTAATCATTTAGAAGATATATTTATAATCAAAAGAGGAAAGGAAACAACTAGAGGTGCGAGTTGGCCCTCCTATACTAGGATTCTCCAAAACAACTATAATTCTAACACCTATTCTAATAGATCTTAACAAACTACAACAATTTAGGAGCCATGTTGGCAACCACTCCAACAAGAATTAAAAGGCATGCATTCTATCTTAGGCACATTCGTTTTCAGTTCCAAGTGTCCTCCAATGGTCGTATGCTGCTTCCAAGCTGCCAATAGTGATCCTTGCTTCTCTCCACATCATCAAAAATAAATAAGCAGTCATGAATTCAAACCTTTGACTGCAACGACCAGTTCGTAGCGTCATTCTGTAGCACATTCAATAGCCAATTTTTTAGTGCCTTTTACAAAAAAACTCTGTAGATTCCATAGCATTTCCTCTGAAATAGCTCTATATATTTCGTAGTGCCACTCCTAAAACATGTCTGCATTTTCTGTAGTGCCACTCCTATGTAATAGTTCTGTAGATTCGGTTGCGCCACTATTAAGTTTGGCTACGAGATTTCATAGCGCCTTAGGTAGCACAATTGCAGAACATCGTCTATAGACGATTTCCTAGTGCACAACATCACTAATTGGAGAGTTTTCGATGACGATCAAAAAATCATCAGTTTTCTGCACATGGAAGATACTTTCCAAGGCGCAGTTATCGAAGAAGGTACCCACGACGAAGACCTTCACAATTTTATAATAACACTAGACCCAAGATCTCCGGAGTCAACATTAGATCTGGTAAATTCTATCACAAAATCTGTGGTAAGATTAGAAAGGTTTTATGATTTGCACGATAAATTCACAAAATGAGTGAATTGTAAAACGAATAGTTCTTCGTTGACGCATGAAAAAGTAAATTTAGGAACTAAAGATAACCCAAAATGCTTCAATTTGAGTATGGGATGTTCTGAGCAAGAAAAGATAACATTTATTAAGTTGTTTAAGAAATTTAAGGATGTCTTTGCTTAGCCATATGACGATCTAAAAACCTTTGATCCTAACATCATACAACACATTATTCCCATGAAACCCCAGACCCAACCTTTTCAACAGAAGTTAAGAAAGATGCACCCAAAACTTGAACCGACAGTCAAGAAAGAACTAAACAAACTCTTGAATGCTAAAATAATTTTCCTGGTAAGACATACACAATGGGTCTCTAATCTTTTCCCTGTAAGGAAGAAGAGTGGTGAAATCTGACTATGTGTCGATTTCCGAAATTTAAACCGAGCATATGATAAAGACAATTACCCTGTTCCTCCCATGGAACAGATCCTCCAACAAGTATCCGGTTCTGAAAGATTATCATTGCTGGATCATTTTTCAGGGTATAACCAAGTCCTTATGTCACCCCAGACCAGGTAAAGACCACTTTCCATACTCCATGGGGTACCTATGCTTATAGAAATATGCCCTTTGGGCTTATAAATGCCGGCGCCACTTTTCAGAGAGCGATGGATATCGATTTCCATGGTTTAATCAATCAATCTGTAGTGGTTTAGCTAGATGATGTCACTGCCTTCTCAAAGAATAAAGGAGATCATTTAGTTCATCTAAGATCTGTTCTACAACGATGTCCTAAGTACGACATCTCTTTAAATCCTAAAAAATATGTCTTTGAAGTGGAACAAGGTAAGCTCCTCGATTTCATTGTATCCAATGAAGGGATGATCATTGACCCTGAAAGGACCCAAGTCATTTCCAAACTACCTCCCCCCTCTTCCAAAAAGTCTATGCAATATTTTCTAGATCAGATAAATTTTGTTAGAAGGTTTGTCCCCAACTTTTCAGAAATGGTCAGGCCATTACATAACTTAATAAAAAAAGATGTACAGTACCATTGGGGACCTATAGAAAGTCAAGCTTTTGACTCAATAAAAAAGGCCATAGTAGAAGATCCTTTCCTAATGAGCCTTGACTTTTCGCGAGATTTCACTCTCTACACGTTTTCCTCTCATCGGTCTTATGCCGCTGTGCTAACCCAAAAGAATGTTGAAAACAATGAAGTTCCTATTGCCTTTATTATCTCAGCCTTTAAGGGAGCTAAAATTAATTAACCAGCAATAGATCAACATGCTTATGTTGTTTTTAAAGTAGTAAAACACTTTCAATATTATCTACTGAAATCTAGGACGAAAATCATTATCCCTTACCCTGCTGTCAGAAATTTGTTAGTACAAAAAGAACTGGGTGAAAAAAGGGAAAACTGGGTCATGTCCTTACAAGAATATGACCTTGAAATCACTCCAGCACAAATTGTTAGAGGCCAAGGTTTATGTAAATTGGTTGTTGATTCAGCTGTAGAACAGAAGAATAAAACTGATATGTTAATTCAAGACCAGCCCAATCAAAATCAAATCTATTGTGCACAAAATCTTACTAGTCCTTGGTACTATGAAATCATTTTTAATCTAACTCATAGATCAACTCCCCATCACCTTGATCCAAAAAAGAGGAGAGCGTTAAGATTAAAATCTTCTTCTTTTCAGCTGGTAAATGGCATATTGTTTCACCAAAATTTCGATGGAATACTTATGCGTTGTCTAGAAAAAGATGAAGTAGATAAAGTCTTATTAGAATTACATGCAGGGGAAGCTGGTGGGAATTTCGGTGGAGACACTACTACCCACAATGTATTAAGGGAAGGATATTACTGGCCTACTCTTTTCAAAGATGCCCATACGTTATGCCTCAAGTGTGTAATCTGTCAAAAGGCTTCTGGATGAGTACAAAAGTCAGCATTCCCACTGCAACCTGTCTTGGTAGACTCCCCTTTTCAGTAATGGGGCCTTGAAATTATAGGCCCAATCAACCCCACCTTCGTGTAGTAGCATAAATACATCATAACAATGACAGATTATTTCACCAGATGGTCCGAGGATGCACCATTAAAAGTGGTAAACACCATCCAAGTAATATCTTTCCTGAATTCAAATATTATCACTCGTTTCGGTATTCCTAAATGCCTAGTGTTCGATAATGCTTCCTATTTTTCGTCTCTCTAAATGAGTGCATCTTCTCTAGAAAAATGAATAAAATTAAAGTATTCTGCCAGCTATTACCCCCAAGGCAATGGTTTGGTGGAATCGACTAATAAAAACCTGATCAAGATCATCAAGAGAACGGTCTCCAAAAACTATAAAAACTGGCATAATGCACTATTTAATGCAATCTGGGCTGATCGGGTAACTCCTAAAATTGCTATTGGTAATTCCTCCTTTTTTCTCATTTACGGTAGGGAAGCGATTCTTCCACCACATTTTCTTCTTCCATCTCTGCAGTTATCACAGAAGGTTCAAGAAGAAGACTATCCTCCTTTGGAAAGTCGGATTAATGCTTTGCCGAAGTTAGAGGAAGTAAGGGCTCAAGCGAAACAAAAATTAGATCAACATCAACTCATTGTCAAAAACTGGTTCGATTCCAATTCTGCCTCAGTCAAAATTTTTGAGGTAGGTGATCTTGTCCTTAAGTGGGACAAACCTCATGAGGGGGAGAGGCGAACATACTAGATTCCAAAACCTATGGTTGGGACCATTTTTAATTGCTGAAAAACTAGGTCCCAGTTCTTTCCGCCTGCAAAATTTAGAGGGTCAGCCAGACACCTTCCCAGTGAATGGCCAAGCTCTCAAAAGTTATTTCACCTGACGACTCTCCAATACACCTTTTGTACATATTTTTTTTGTTTTGATTTCTTTGTTGACTGTTTTTTTTTGTTGGTTTGTTTTTGTTTTCATTTTTGTTATCGGTCCTTTTGAACCAAACATGACTGTATTACAGTCTAGATCAGACAAAGAGAACATAATGCTTCATCTCGAAATAACTGTCAAAAGATGTTAGAACATCAATTTCTTTCTTTCTCTGAAATTGTAGGTTAGTTAAAGATGACATTTTGTTTGAAAGTCGATTCCTCGGTTTCAATTTTCACTTGAAAGTATTCACGATTATCTTTAAAAAAAAATCTCTTTACGTTGTCCCTTCTCTTTAAGAAAGTAACTCAATGATGTCTTTGTGTCCTTGAAAATTAGTTTTATCAATGAAATATTTTTCATATCTTGATGACGGTTAGCAAGAAAAATTTAAAGGCCTATGAAATATTAAGTTGTGTTAGAAAAATGGAATTTTCAGTGTCACCCCGCTCCGTTGAATATCTTTAAAACTATATTAGAATGTGAATAACCTCTCAGAGAGTTGTGGGAAGTGTTTGTAAACCCGCCGAGACACTGAACAGGTCTGCTGGCAGTGGGTAAATGCATGCATGATGCCAATAAAACTTTGTTGGGGTACTGAACAAGCCCGCTGGCAGCGAAGCAATGTCAGGTAAAAGAAAATTCTCAGGTATGAATCTTGTTTTTGGTCATAAGCGTCCTTCGTTTTGATCTGAAATTTCTTGGACATGATATAAACGTCAGGGTGGGTTAATTGACATCCCTATCGAGGCTATGAATGCCTGCTAGCAGCAGTGGCCCCGTCAACAGTATTGGAGACATTAACTTAAACGTCGTGGCTTTCTTTTGTAAAGTTTGTCACTGGATTTTGTTCTTTTTAATGAAAGATATCTTAAACTGGACCGCATCATGATTACTAGAGATGTTTAAATAACTTTTAAGTTGTTATTCGATTTGAAGTCTTTCGGGTTTTTCTAACCAGAACTCATTTGTATTACAGAGATAACTGCTTTGCCCAGCATGTCTCCATTGTTGGCAGCCCAACATATTTTTTTTTTAAACTTTTTATATCAATTAAATGATTTGTATAGCTACCTGACTGGGATAATCTATTTTTATTATTCTTCATGAGTAATTTTTGAAATGACGATTGTAAGTTGTTGCTTTTCCCTATTGTTATTTTTTATGCTTCGTTCATGACTGAAAGCATGAAATTGAAGCATGAAAACTTACAACTGTATTACCATTTTTTTTGAAAATTTTATTAAAGGAAAATTGTTTCTACAGTTTATTAATGAAGCTTTGTTCCTTGCCATGAAGAACTATTCTCTTTATTTCGATTCCTTGAACACCAAGCATGCTTAGGGATTGATACTTATATCAACAAAGGACCTTTTTGATTTGAGCATTGGTATGGGTTTTTTTGTTTGATTCTTGGTTATATGTTTCCTCATTACTAGGTTTTTGATTTTCGATTTTCAACCTCCCAAACCATATGATCGAACCCACTTTGTCTCGCAATTGTTTCCTTTTTAATGCTCTGGTCCTATCTTGTACTTTATGAAATATGGAAATACGATTTGTAGTCATCCATCATTTCCAAGACTGGTCTCGGGGTTTGCAAACCCTCTTCGCATGCATTTCAATTAACGCCCATTTTATCGTTATGAGTTTTCTGCTCATACGCCGTTCACTATTGGTGTTTCTCGGGCTCGGGGTATGGCTCTGGTCTGTTCTCAAAAACCCTCCCTACACATTGTGTTTGATTGATTACCCTTTCATTCAGTATGGCTCCTGTTGTTAGAGTCAAACCTAATGGCATTTAAACTTTGCTCTTATATGACGATGACAGAGAGGATCTTGAGAGTAATGGTTGGCTCATTTTCCTTAGAAAATTCCAGGGTTTCAATCTACAAACTGCTCAGGAATTCGCTCTCTCCTTTGATGGGTGTAGAGCTAAGGTGGGTGATGTTCAACTCAAGGTTACAAAGGATTTCTTGAGCGGAGCTATAGGACTCCCTGCGAGCAGTCAAAGGTGGTTGAAAAATGCAAAGGTGGAAGAAGTCTCTTGGAGTCTTCTCTTTACATCTCGGAATATAAAAGTATGTGACAAAGGTACATGCCTATCTACTTACTGAAAGCTCAATGGCATGGTCTTCTTGCTGTGTTGAAATAGTTTGTCACCTGTGAAGGATGTTTTGGTATTGTGTTTCTTTATCATCTGCGTCTGCTCATGCTTTTCATGGGGTTTCCTTTAAATATGTCATATTACTTATTGAGGATCCTTTACAAAATGGGAAAAGGTATAGAAAGCAATGATCAGACTTGAGCCTCTTCCATCACGGCTTAATAAAAAAATTACTTGCACATCAATTAGAGTTGCAGAATGACAGTTGGGATTCATTCATAACCAGAAATGGTTATGGTAACCCTGATATGGAGGAGGTCGAGAAAATCGTGGTTGAAGAGACCCTTGTCTACCCTATAGTACCCCTCTCACCTACTTAGGCTTGTGTCTTGGCCTCCTACAGTAAACTCTTTCTCCATACAAAGGTTATTGAGCAAGCCCGTGAGCAAGTTATACACCCTAATGACTCTGTTAAAAATTTAAAGAAACCTACAGGTGAGATATCTAAAGGCCATCCTGATTTAAATTTTAAAAACAAGAGAGCCGGGAGGTTAATTTCAAGAAAGCTTCAAAACAAGTCGAACTCTCATGTGAGCTTGATCAAAATGATCGAGATCCATGAGAGTTCGAATTCAAAAATTGATAGGTTTCTCACTGAGGAAGACCCTCTTTCGTCTCAACCACCCCTCGATCATCCTTATAACTTCGTCAAAAACTTACCACCTTGTCTGAAACATATCAAAGGTTTTCCTGGTATCCAAATGGGCAATAAGTCTACAGTCCATGTTGGAAATTCCTCGGTTCACAATTGTGGATATTCCCAAGGGACCGTCGCACAGTCGAAGTGTGAAGTTTGCCTATCTTGGATTGATAGATACTACACCGACATACCCATCCTACAGTCATGGGTTAAAGCTCTCACTGATCAGATTGGTGCCTTAACCAGCAAAAACCATAGGCTCAAGTCTGTCATTCAAGGAAAAGAGAAACGTATGAAGACTACAGGCAATGTAATATTTAAAAATGTTGAGGCTGCAATAGCTATAGTAAATTCCAAGATTGTCTGATACGATTTGATTCTACAGTTGGAAGTATGATCCTTTTATCTTAAAATAGGATTATTTGTTAAAACTAGATTGCTTTGTTCTTACAATAAATTGGATTTCATTTACTAAAATAACTAGCTACAGAATCAACAGATTCTGTAACCAGTTATGTTAATTCAAAATTTGCAAATCAATGGTTGAATATGTATCCAAATCTTTCTATTTTTCCTTTTCCTTTCAGGATATTCAGGAGTTCATGGTTACCAATTGATCTGAGGCATCTTTGAGACTTGTTAGTCATATCTTTGATACATTTTGTATGAACAGAAATAAACTTTTGTTAGCTTTAGAGGATTTAGTATGATCTGGGTGGTTGTATCCCCCTTTTATTTTTGTAATCAATATTTGATCTCAGAAGAGGAAACGGTTACATTTCTGAAGGCTTTAAAAACCCATTATTTTTTTAATTACATCATCTTGGCCTGGCGCTAGTTGTGAACAAGCTTATACTCGAATTTGGACATAACATATGTTTACATTTCTGCCTTAGCTGTTTGTAAATGTTGTTGTTGTCTATAATTTGTTTATCTTGATCATTTGATGACTATCGATAGCTTTTGTCTTCACAGATTATTATGTTGTCAAGATAGTTTTTCTTTCACAGTTCACGATTTTATGCTTCAGATATATGAAAATAGTGAATGATCATTCAATTTGTATTATAAGGTTTACCTTAAACATGTTGACTGATTAAATGCACGCTGCAACTGTCAGATTTATCTTATGCGTTATTACTTGCAGTCTATTATATCACAACTATTATTTTGCGCCTATCATTTTATCAATTAAATACACCAGTCAATGTACAGTTTGGTGTTTATTCCAAACAATGTGAAGATGCACAACAGATTTATCTCGTGGATGGACTGATGTATGATTTATACAAACAGTTGGATGCGTATTCTTCAAGTGATTAATAGGTTAGTCTGTTCCTTTTTATTTGCTTATTTATTATAGAAATTCTTATATGTAGTATAATTTCCACTGTCTACATTTTTCTTTTTAAATAGTAGTTTGATATTTGATCTTACAGATGCATATAGATTAAAAAAAAAACAAAAAAGAAATAGTACTTTTTTCTTTCTTTATCTACTTTCATCAAAAGAACCACTTTTACATTTGGTTTTTTATGAGTTTAGATTAAATCTCATAATTTGTATATCTTGTATATATAAATTAGATAAACAGACCTATCATATAAATATTATTTAAATAAGCTGTATATATATATATATATATATATATATATATTGGTAATTAGTAATTAGTGAGTTATTTTGTTTCTTTATTTCATTTATTTGTTTCTTTTAGTATTTTAGATTGGCCAACGGAGCTGTTAAACCCATTAGAGTGAGTCAATCCAAATGGCTTGGGTTAATTAGACAACCCTGAACCGAACTTGCTCTTCCAGTTGACGAGCAGTCATTTTTTCCCATTAACAAATGGCGCTGGAGGGAGGGCCTGAACACTATTGATGGTAGGTGGAGGTTGCAAGACTCCTCCCCCAACTACCCTCTCACCTATAGTAACAAGAAGTCATTCTGACGACAACATTGCCTCTCAAACAACAACCACATCAAACGAAAATCCACGGATTACCGTTGAACCAGTAACACCAAACCCCCCAGGGGCTGACATACACGAAATTGTTCGTCAATCCCTCATAAGGACACACAGTGCTTTGGCCCGTATCAGACAACCAGGCCGGCCATTGAATAAACCATTAGACTTTTCTAATATTAGGGAGAAAATTGAAGGCACTGGTCTTACCCTAAACCCTACGGATCCAGATCACATCCTCAATCCTGCAGCGGGAGGATCTGGTATTCCACCATCACCACCCCCTTCATCTCCTTCTTCTTCAGGCGAAGGGTCATCTGACAAAGGCAGTTCTTCAGCTTTGCCTTCGACACCACCCACACCTATGGCAAATCCGAATAATCCCACCAGGCCTTGGCTTGATCAAGATGCAGTGGCCATACCTAGGACCCAAGATCCTTTGCCTAAACATCCAGAGATATGGCTCCCTAAACTTGATCCAGATTCCAAATAGATCGCTAAAGATCATATTAAAAAATTCATGTTAGCCATTAGGCTCTGTAGTGTTGAACATGGATACGTAGTATGTAGACTTTTTCTATATACATTTGAGGGAAATGCCTCTACCTGGTAGTTTGCCCAACAACCCCACACCATTGTATCTTGGGATAGATTCGAATCTTGTTTCCTTAAGAAATTGGGAGACGAAAAATCTCCTGAAGTCTTAGTCATGGAACTCTCTAGTTTAAAGATGAACCCCAAGGAAAAAATAAAAGACTTTAATCAAAGGTTTCTAACATTAAACAATCGAATCCCCACAAATTCAATGCCTGCTGAAAATCTTATCGTCGCATACTACACGAAATCCCTACACCAAAACATAGCAATCTGGGTAAAAAGGTCTAAGAAAACAACATTATTAGAAGCCTTCGAGGAGGCGAGTCAAATTGAGAAAGATATTCTCAGCCTAAAGGACAATATCTGTAACGCGGAAGAGACTACTTCGTCCTCCAAGAAGAAAATCAAAGTTCTTCCTAACCAAAACTCAATCAGATGGTTCTAATATTGAAATTTTACACAAGGTTGTTCATAAGTTGTCAAATCAGGTTATAGATTTGAGAAGATCAGCTGAAGAAGCTTCTTCAAGCAAAGGGCCTTACAAACCCCCTTTCAGAAAGCTTTTTCCCACAAACCGACATAACTCAAATTCTGAAGGCCTAAACCTAGAAAGCCTACAGTATGCTATCCAGACGATTCTGAAGGCACATGATAACTTAGTTCCTCTCGAGATTCACAAAGACGTGGTTGAACAAGAAATAGTAGAAGAAGATGAATCCTCTCCCAACATTTTCGGCCATTTTTCGGATAGTATCTTTCAAGCCAATTTTGAAATAGTGCATCCTTACAATACCAGAAGTAAAACAACGAATAGATCCTCTTCTGAAATTGGAGCTAATGCACCTCAAAAACAGTCTAGACAAATTGAAACTAAACAGAATTTAGCAACTCCAAGTTTGGAGTATGATTTGATTAAGGATCTCAAAAAACTTAGAGTTAATATTTTTTTTTACAAATTATTGAGATTTCCTTTTCTTCTGCAAAAGATGCTGTAGAATATTGCAGAAAACAACAAAAACAACAATCTGAACAACAACACATTTGCAGAAAACAACCCCAAAACACCTCAAAAGGTCTCCGTTAAAACAACACTAGAGTCCTCTGACAAAAGAGACCTTGTTGTAAAAAGCATAACAAATGTAGATAAAATAGTTCCAGGGGCTGCGACTAAAAAGCAACAAACTTCTGCTGTTAATACTTGCAGAAATGTCCCACTCTTTTTGTTGACTTTTGAAATTTTCAATAGGAATGTACATAATTGTATGGTATATTCAGGTGCATCGTCAAATGTAATGCCTTGGTCTATCTGCCAAAAAATCAATGCTGAAGTTCAACCTTTCAGTCTGAAAATTATTCAGCTTGATCGGACTAGTGTTAAAGTAATAGATGAATTAAAAAATGTACTTATCAGATTATCATCTAATCCTAAAGTCCATCAGATTATTGATATTATTGTTGTTTATATCCCCGAAGTATATGGCTTATTTTTAAGTAGAGATTGGTCTGAACAATTACGTGGTTATTTTGCAACAGATTGGTCTCACTTGTGGCTGCCCAAGAATGGAAAGCCTTATAGAATCAAGGTCAATTGTGAGCATTATCTTAAGTTCACGGTAACTGATTTAAATGATCCTAATGAACCATTCGCTGCTTCTGCTAATTCACCTGAAATGCAGGGGATGAACACTTTTTTCGGCAATTTCATGGCTGAAATTTCTATCATTACTGACCCGGAACAACAGTCCGAACTTATGACATGCACATAGTCAACAACCCTTTCTAAGGGGTTACATACACCTGATGAAAATCAGATCTAGTCTCTTTACTTCGATGGAACTAAATATAAGGAAGGAGCCGGTCCAGGATGTGTGCTCATTGATCCAGCAGGTAACAAAACTTTGATCGCTTGCCGGTTAAAATTTGAATGCACAAACTATATGACCGAATACGAGGCACTCCTACAAGGTCTCAGAAAGGCACTAGATTTGAGGATTCAGAATTTAATAGTCTTTGGTGATTCATAAATTGTGGTTAGAAAAGTAAAAAATTCTATTCACTGCTTATCTCCACACCTAAAAAGCTATCAAACTGAGGTACGAAATTTAATGAACAAATTTTCTGCGTTTAACATTAATTCTATTCCGAGATTGAATAATTCTGAGGCTGATTTTAGCTAATGTCGCCTCTGAACGTTTTCCTGCAGAAGGCCTTTCTCCAAATGCGTTTTCCATCGAGTTGTTGTTCAGACCATCTATCCCAGACAACATCACTAATTGGAGATTTTTCAATGACAATCAACAAATCATTAGTTTTATGCACATGGAAGATACTTTCTAAGGCGTAGTTATCGACGAAGGTACCCACGACGAAGACCTTCACAATTTTATGGTAATACTAGACCCAAGATCTCCGAAGTCAACATCAGATCTGGTAAATTCTATCCCAAAATCTGTGGTAAGATTATATTTTTTTTATAATTTGCACGATAAATTCAGAAAATCAATGAATTGTAAAATGAATGGTTCTTCCTTGACACATGAAAAAGTAAATTTAGGAACTAAAGATAACCCACAATGCATCAATTTGAGGATGGGATGTTCTGAGAAAGAAAATATAACATTTATTAAGTTGTTTAAGGAATTTAAGGATGTCTTTGCTTGGACATATGACGATCTAAAAACCTTTGATTCTAACATCATACAACACATTATTCCCATGAAACCCCAGACCCAACCTTTTCAACAGAAGTTAAGAACGATGCACCCAAAACTTGAACCAACAGTCAAGAAAGAACTAAACAAACTCTTGAATGCTAAAATAATTTTCCCGGTAAGACATACACAGTGGGTCTCTAATCTTGTCCCTGTAAGGAAGAAGAGTGGTGAAATCCGACTATGCGTTGATTTCCAAAATTTAAACCGAGCATCTGATAAAGATAGTTACCCTGTTCCTCCCATGGAACAGATCCTCCAACAAGTATCGGGTTCTGAAAGATTATATTTACTGGATGGTTTTTCAAGGTATAACCAAGTCCTTATGTCTCCCCTAGACCAACTGAAGACCACTTTCCGTACTCCATGGGGTACCTATGCTTATAGAAAGATTCCCTTTGGGCTTGTAAATGTCGGTGCCACTTTTCAGAGAGTGATGGATATCACTTTCCGTGGTTTAATCAATCAATCTGTAGTAGTTTATCTATATGATGTCACTTTCTTCTCAAAGAATAAAGGAGATCATTTAGCTCATCTAAGATCTGTTCTACAACGATGTCGTAAGTACGACATATCTTTAAATCCTAAAAAATATGTCTTTGCAGTGGAACAATGTAAGCTCCTTGGTTTCATTGTATCCAATGAAGGGATGATCATTGACCCTGAAAGGACCCAAGTCATTTCAAAACTGCCTCCCCGCTCTTCCAAAATATCTATGCAATCTTTTTTAGGTCAGATAAATTTTGTTAGAAGGTTTGTCCCCAGATTTTTAGAAATGGTCAGGCTATTACAAAACTTAATAAAAAAAGATGTACAGTACCATTGGGGACCTCTAGAAAGTCAAGCTTTTGACTCAATAAAAAAGGCCATAGTAGAAGCTCCTTCCCTAATGAGCCTTGATTTTTCGCGAGATTTCACTCTCTACACGTTTGCCTCTGATTGGTCTTATGCCACTGTGCTAACCCAAAAGAATGTTGAAAACAACTAAGTTCCTATTGACTTTATGAGCTCAGACTTTAAGGGAGCAGAACTTAATTACCCATCAATAGATCAAAAGGCTTATGTTGTTTTTAAAGCAATAAAACACTTTCGATCTTATCTACTGAAATCTAGGACAAAAATCATTGTCCCTTACCCTGCTATCAGAAATTTGTTAGTACATAAAGAATTGGGTGAAAATATGGCAAACTGTGTCACATCCTTACAAGAATATGATCTTGAAATCACTCCAGCACAAATTGTTAGAGGCCAAGGTTTATGTAAATTGGTCGTTGATTCAGCTGTAGAACAACAAAATAAAACTGATATGTTAATTCAATATCAACCCAATCAAAATCAAATCTGTTGTACACAAAATCTTACTAGTCCTTGGTATGATGACATCAAATTTTATCTAATTCATGGATCAGCTCCCCGTCACCTTGATCCAAAATTGAGGAGAGCATTAAGATTAAAATCTGCTTCTTTTCAGCTGGTAAATGACATATTGTTTCGCCAAAATTTCAATGGAATACTTATGCGTTGTCTAGAAAAAGATGAAGCAGATAAAATCTTATTAGAATTACATGCAGAGGAAGCTGATGGGCATTTCGGTGGAGACACCATTGCCCACAAAGTATTAAAGGAAGGATATTACTAGCCTACTCTTTTCAAATATGCCCATGCGTTATGCCGCAAGTGTGTAATCTATCAAAAGGATTCTGGACGAGTACAAAAGTCAACATTCCCACTGCAACCTGTCTCAGTAGACACCCCTTTTTAGCAATGGGGCCTTGACATTATAGGCCCAATCAACCCCATCTCTGTGCAACAACATAAATACATCATAACAATGACAGATTATTTCACCAGATGGTCCGAGGCTGCACCATTAAAAGTAGTAAACACCAGCCAGTTAATATCTTTCCTGAATTCAAATATTATCACTCATTTTGGTATTCCTGAATGCGTAGTGTTCGATAATTCTTCCTATTTTTCGTCTCTCGAAATGAGTGCCTTTGCTCTAGAAAAAGGAATAAAATTAAAGGATTCCGCCAGCTATTACCCCCAAGGAAATTGTTTGGCGGAATCGACTAATAAAAACCTGATCAATATCATCAAGAGAACGGTCTCCGAAAACCATAAAAACTGGAATAATGCACTATTTAATGCAATCTTGGCTGATAGGGTAACTCCTAAAATTTATGTTGGTAATTCCCCATTTTTTCTCGTTTACGGTATGGAAGCGATTCATCCACCACATGTTCTTCTTCTATCTCTGCCGTTATCACAGAAGGTTCAAGAAGAAGACTATCCTCCTTTGGAAAGTTGGATTAATGTTTTGCTGAAGTTAGAGGAAGCAAGGGCTCAAGCGAAACAAAAATTAGATCAACACCAACTCATTGTCAAAAACTGGTTCGATTCCAATTCTGCCTCAGACAAAAAGTTTGAGGTAGGTGATCTTGTCCTTAAGTGGGACAAACCTCATGAGGGGAAAGGCGAACATACTAAGTTCCAAAACCTGTGGTTGGGACCATTTTTAATTGCTGAAAAACTAGGTCCCAGTTCTTTCCACCTGCAGAATTTAGAGGGACAACCAAACACCTTCCTAGTGAATGGCCAAGCTCTCAAAAGGTATTTCACCTAACAACTCTCTGATACACGTTTTGTACATATTTTTTCTATTTTGATTTCTTTGCTGACTGTTTTTCTTTGCTGGTTTGTTTTTGTTTTCATTTTTGTTATCAGTTCTTTTGAACCAAACATGGCTGTATTACAGTCTAGCTCAGACAAAGAGAACATAATGCTTCATCTTGAAATAACTTTCAAAAGATGTCAGAACATCAATTGATTTCTTTCTCTGAAATTGTAGGTTACTTAAATATGACATTTTGTTTGAAAGTCGATTCCTCGGTTTCAATTTTCACTTGAAAGTATTCACGATTATCTTTAAAAAAAATATCTCTTTACGCTGTCCTTGCTCCTTAAGAAAACAAATCAACGATGTCTCCTTGTCCTTTACAATTAGTTTTATCAATGAACTATTTTTCATATTTTGATGAAGGTTAGCAAGAAAAATTTAAAGGCCTATTAAATATTAAGTTGTGTTAAAAAACTGGAATTTTCAGCGTCACCCCGCTCTGTTGAATATCTTTAAAACTATATCAGAATGTGAATAACCTCTCAAAGAGCTGTGGGAATTATTTGTAAACCCATCGAGACACTGAACAGGTCTGCTGGCAGTGGGTAAATGAATGCATGACACCAAGACAACGTTGCCAGGGTACTGAACAGGGCCGCTGGCAATGAAGCAATGTCAGGTAAAAGAAAATTCTCAGGTATGAATCTTGTTTTTGGTCATAAGTGTCCTTCGTTCTGATTTGAAATTTCTTGGATAGGATACAGACGTCAGGGTGGGTTAATTGAAATCCTTGTCGAGGCTATGAATGCCTGCTAGTAGCAGTGGCTCTGTCAACAGTATTGGAGACATTAACTTAAACGTCGTGGCTTTCTTTTGTAAAGTTTGTCACCGGATTTCATTCTTTTTAACGAAAGATATATTAAACTGGACTGCGTCATGATTAATAGAGATGTTCAAATAAATTTTTAGTTGTTCTTCGATTTAAAGTCTTTCATATTTTTCTAACCTGAACTCGTTCGTATTACAGAGATAACTACTTCTCCCAGCATGTCGCCATTGTTGGTAGCCCAACATATATATATTTTTAACTTTTTATATCAATTAAATGATCTGTATAGATGCCTGACTGGGGTAATCTATTTTTATTATTCTTCATGAGTAATTTTCGAAATGACGATTGTAAGTTGTCGCTTTTCCCTATTGTTTTTTTTTTATGCTTCGTTCATGACTGAAAGCATGAAAACTTATGACTGTATTACCATTCTGTTTTATAAATTTATTAAATGCAAATTGTTTCTACAGTTTATTAATGAAGCTTTGTTCCTTGCCATGAAGAACTATTCTCTTTATTTCGATTCCTTGAACACGAAGCATGCTTAGGGATTGATAGTTATATCAACAAAGGACCTTTTTGATTTGAGCATTGGTATGGTTTTTTTTGTTTGGTTCTTGGTTATATGTTTCCTCATTACTAGGTTTTTGATTTTTGATTTTCAACCTCCCAAACCATATGATCGAACCCACTTTGTCTCTCACTTATTTCCTTTTTAATGCTCTGGTCCTGGCTTGTACTTTATGAAAGGTGGCAATACGATTTGCAGTCAGCCATCATTTTCAAGACTGGTCTTGGGCTTTGCAAACCCTCTTCGCATGCATTTCAATTAACGCCCATCTTATCGTTATGAGTTTTCTGCTCATACGCCTTTCACTATTGGTGTTTCTCGGGCTCGAGGTATGGCTCTGGTCTGTTCTCACAAACTCTCCCTACATGTTGTGTTTGATTGATTACCCTTTCATTCAGTATGGATGCTGTTGTTAGAGTCGAACCTAATGGCATTCAAAATTTTCTCTTATATGACAATGCCAGAGAGGATCTTGAGAGTAATGGTTGGCTCGTTTTCCTTAGAAAATTCCAGGGTTTCAATCTACAAACTACTCAGGAATTCGCTCTCTCCTTCGATGGGTGTAGAGCTAAAGTGGGTGATGTTCAACTCGAGGTTACAGAGGATTTCTTGAGCTGAGCTACAGGAATCCCTGTGAGAGGTCAAAGGTGGTTCAAAAATGAAAAGGTGGAAGAAGTCCCTTGGAGTCTTCTCTGTACATCTCGTAAGATAAAAGGATGTGACAAAGGTATGCCTATATTCTTACTGAAAGTTCGATGGGACGGTCTGCTTGTTGTGTTGAAACAGTTTGTCACCTGTGAAGGATGTTTTGGTCTTGTGTTTCTTTATCATCTGTGTCTGCTCATGATTTTCATGTGGTTTCCTTTAAATATTCCGTATTATTTATTGAGGAGCCTTTACAAAATGGACAAAAGGTATAGAAAACAACGATCAGACTCGATCCTCTTCTATCACGGCTTAATAAATTTTTTACTTGCGCATCAATTAGAGTTACAGAATGATAGTTGGGATTCATTCATAACCAGAAATGGTTATGGTAACCCTGATATGGAGGAGGTCGACAAACTCGTGGTTGAAGAGACCCTTGTCTACCCTACAATGCCCCTCTCACCTACTCAGGCCTGTGTCTCAGCCTCCTACAACAAACCCTTTCTCGATCCAAAGGTTATTGAGCAGGCCCGTGAGCAAGTGATACACCCTAATGATTCTTTTAAAAATTTAAAGAAACCTACAAGTGATATATCTAAAGGCCATCCTGATTTAAATTTTAAAAACAAGAGAGTCGGGAGGTTAATTCCAAGAAAGCTTCGAAACAAGTCAAACTCTCATGCGAGCTCAATCAAAATGATCGAGATCCATGAAAGTTCAGATTTAGAAATTGATAGGTTTCTCACTGAGGAAGACCCTCTTTCGTCTCAACCACCGCTCGATCAGCCTTATAACTTCATCGACAACTTACCACCTTGTCTGAAACATATCAAAGGGTTTCCTGGTATCAAAATGGGTAATAAGTCTACAGTTCATGTTGGAAATTCCTCGGTTCACAATTGTGATTATTCCCAAGGGACCGTTGCACAGTCGAAGTGTGAAGTTTGTTTATCCTGGATTGATAGATACTACACCGACATACCCATCCTACAGTCATGGGTTAAATCTCTCACTGATCAGATTGGTGCCTTAACCAGCGAAAACCATAGGCTCGAGTCTGTCATTCAAGCAAAAGAGAAACGTATGAAGACTACATGCAATGTAATATTTAAAAATGTTGAGTCTGCAACAACTATAGAAAATTCCAAGATTGTCTGATATGATTTAATCTTATAGTTTGAGGTATGATCCTTTTATCTTAAAATAGGATTATTTGTTAAAACTAGATTGCTTTGTTCTTACAATAAATTGGACTTCATTTACTAAAATAACTAGCTACAGAATCAACAGATTCTGTAGCCAGTTATGTTAATTCAAGATTTGCAAATTAATGGTTGAATATGTATCTAAATCTTTCTATTTTTTCTTTTCCTTTCAGGATATTCATGAGTTCATGGTTACCAATTGATCTGAGGCATCTTTGAGACTTGCTAGTCATATATTTGATACATTTTGTATGAACAGAAATAAACTTTTGTTAGCTTTAGAGGATTTAGTATGATCTGGGTAGTTATATCCCCCTTTTATTTTTGTAATCAATATCTGATCTCAGAAGATGAAACAATTACCTTTCTGAAGGCGTTAAAAAACCATTATTTTTGTAATTACATCATCTTGGCCTGACGCTAGTTGTAAACAATCTTATACTCGAATTTGGACATAAAATATGTTTACATTTCTGCCTTAGCTGTTTGTAAATGTTGTTGTTGTCTATAATTTGTTTATCTTGATCATTTGATGACTATCGATAGCTTTCGTCTTCACATATTATTATGTTGTCAAGATAGTTTTTCTTTCACAGTTCACGATTGTATGCTTCAGATATATGAAAATAGTGAATGATCATTCAATTCGTATTATAAGGTTTACCTTAAACATGTTGACTGATTAAATGAAAGCTGTAACTGTCGAATTTATCTTATGCGTTATTACTTGTAGTCTATTATATCACAATTATTATTTTGCGTCCTATCATTTTATCAATTAAATACACCAGTCAATGTACAGTTTGATGTTTATTCCAAACAGTGTGAAGATGCACAGTAGATTTATCTCATGGATGGACTGATGTATGATTTATACAAATAGTTGGATGCATATTCTTCAAATGATTAATAGGTTAGTCTGTTTCTTTTTATTTCCTTATTTATTATAGAAATTCTTATATGCAATATAATTTCCACTGTCTACATTTTTCTGTTTAAATAGTAGTTTGATATTTTATCTTACATATGCATATAGATTAAAAAAAAAACAAAAAGAAATAGTACTTATTTCTTTCTTTATCTACTTTCATCAAAATAACCACTTTTACATTTGATTTTTTATGAGTTCAGATTAAAACTCATAATTTGTATATCTTGTATATAAAAATTAGATAAACAGACCTATCATATAAATATTATTTAGATAAGCTATGTATATATATATATATTAGTAATTAGTGAGTTATTTTGTTTTTTTGTTTCATTTATTTGTTTCTTTTAGGATTTTAGATTGGCCAACGGAGTCGTTAAACCCGTCAGAGTGAGTCAATCCAAACTTCTTGGGTTAATTAGACAACCACAGACCGGACTCGCTCTTCCAATTGACGAACAATCATTTTCGCCTGTCAACAAAGGGTGCTAGAAGAAGGGCCTAAACATTATTGATGGCACGTGGAGGTCGCAAAACTCCTCCAGCACCTACCCGTTCACCTATAGTAACAAGAAGTCATTTTGACGGCAACATTGCCTCTCAAATAACAACCATATCAAACGAAAATCCATGGATTACCATTCAACTAGTAACACCAAACCCCCCAGGGGCCGACGTATAAGAAATTGCTCGTCAATCCCTCCTAAGGACACACAGTGCTTTGGCCCGTATCAGACAACCAGGTCAGCCATTGAATCAACCATTAGACTTCTCTGATATTAGGGAGCAACTTGAAGGCACTGGTCTTACCCTAAACCCTATGGATCCAGATCACATCCTCACTCATGCAGTGGGAGGATATGGTATTCCACCATCACCACCCCCTACATCTCCTTCTTCTTCAGGAGAAGGGTCATTCGACAATGACAGTTCTTCATCTCAACCTTCGACACCACCCACACCTATGA
Organism: Picea glauca; assembly: GCA_000966675.3. Classification (NCBI taxonomy): domain Eukaryota; kingdom Viridiplantae; phylum Streptophyta; class Pinopsida; order Pinales; family Pinaceae; genus Picea; species Picea glauca. The sequence goes on along the minus strand of JZKD02S1835010.1, from coordinate 232,376 downwards.
CAAATCCGAATAATCCCACCAGGCCTTGGCTTGATCAAGATGCAGTGGCCATACTTGGGCCCCAACATACTTTGCCTAAACATCCAGAGAATTGACTCCCTATATTCGATCCAAATTCTAAGCAGATCGCTGAAGATCATATTAAAAAATTCATGCTAGCCATTAGGCTCCGTAGTGTTGAACAAGAAGAAGTAGTATGTAAAATTTTTCCATATACATTTGAGGGAAATGCCTCGACCTGGTACTTTTCCCAACAACCCCACACCATTATATCTTGGGATAGATTCGAATCTTGTTTCCTTGAGAAATTCAGAGACAACAAATCTCCTGAAGCCTTAGTCATGGAACTCTCTAGTTTAAATATGAACCCCAAGGAAAAAATAAAAGACTTTAATCAAAGGTTTCTAACCTTAAACAATCGAATCCGCATGGATTCAACGCCTAATGAAAATCTTATCATCACATACTACATGAAATCCCTACACATACTACATGAAAGCCCTACACCAAAACATAGCAATCTGGGTAAAAAAGGTCTAAGAAAGAAACATTATTAGAAGCCTTCGAGGAGACGAGTCAAATCGAGAAAGATATTCTCAGCCTAAAGGACAATATCTGTAACGAGGCAGAGACTACTTCATCCTCCAAGAAGAAAATCGAAATTCTTCCTAGACCTCCCCAAACCAAAACTCAATCAGACGGTTCTGATCTTGAAAGTTTACACAAGGTCGTTCAGAAGTTGTCAAATCAGGTTATATATTTGAGAAGATCAGTTGAAGAAGCTTCTTCAAGCAAAGGGCCTTACAAACCCCCTTTCAGAAAGCCTTTTCCCACAAACCGACCTAACTCAAATTCTGAAGGCCTAAACCTAGAAATCCTACAGTATGCTATCCAGACGATTCTGGAGGCACATGATAACTTAGTTCCTCCAGAGATTCCCAAAGATGTGGTTGAACAAGAAATAGTGGAAGAAGATGAATCTTCTCACAACATTTTTGGGCATTTTTTGGATAGTATGTTTCAAGATAATTTTGAAACAGTGCATCCTTACAATACCAGAAGTAAAACAACAAATAGATCCTCTTCTGAAATTGGAGCTAATGCACCTCAAAAATAGTCTAGACAAATTGAAACTAAATAGAATTTAGCAACTCCATGTTTAGAGTATGATTTGATTGAGGATCTAAAAAAACTTAGAGCTAATATTTCTATTTACGAATTATTTAAATTTCCTTTTCTTCTACAAAAGATGCTGCAAAATATTGTAGAAAACAACAAAAACAACAATTTGAACAAAAAAAATTTTGCAGAAAACAACCCCAAAACACCTCAAAAGCTCTTCGTTAAAACGACACTAGAGTCCTCTGATAAAAGAGACCTTGCTGTAAAAAGCATAAGAAATGTAGATAAAATAGTTCCAGGGGATGCGACTAAAAAACAAGAAACTTCTGTTGTTAATACTCGCAGAAATGTCCCACCCTTTTTGTTGACTTTTGAAATTTTCAATAGGAATGTACATAGTTGTATGGTAGATTCAAGTGCATCATCAAACGTAATGCCTTGGTCTGTCTGCCAAAAAATCAATGCTGAAGTTCAACCTTCCAGTCTGAAAATTTGTTCAGCTTGATCGGACTAGTGTTAAAGTAATAGGTGAATTAAAAAATGTACTTATCAGATTATCATCTAATCCTAAAGTCCATCAGATTATTGATATTATTGTCATTGATATCCCTGAAGTATATGGCTTATTTTTAAGTAGAGATTGGTCCGAACAACTACATCGCTATTTTGCAAAAGATTGGTCTCACTTGTGGCTGCCCGAGAATGGAAAGCCTAACAGAATGAAGGTCGATTGTGAGAGTTATCTTAAGTTCACGGTCACTGATTTAAATGATCCTAATGAACCATTCACTTCTTCCGCCAATTCACCTAAAATGCAGGGGATGAACACTTTTTTCTTCAATTTCATGGATGAAACTTCTACCATTACTGACCCGAAACAACAATCCGAAATTATGACATGCACACAGTCAACAACCCTCTGTAAGGGGTCACATACACCTGATGAAAATCAGATCTGGTCTCTTTACTTCGATGGATATAAATCTAAAGAAGGAGCCAGTGTAGGATGTGTACTCATTGAACCAACAGGTAACAAAAATTTGATCGCTTTCCGGTTAGAATTTGAATGCACAAACAATACGGCCAAATACGAGGCACTCCTGCAAGGTCTCAGAAATGCACTAGATTTGAGGATTCAAAATTTAACAGTCTTTGGTGATTCAAAAATTGTCGTTAGACAGGTAAAAAATTCCATTCACTGCTTATCTCCACAACTGAAAAGCTATCAAACTGAGGTATGGAATTTAATGAACAAATTTTCAGCATTTAACATTAATTCTCTTCCAAGATTGAATAATTCTGAGGCTGATTTGTTAGATAATGTTGCCTCTAAACTTTTTCCTGCAGAAGGCCTTTCTCCAAATACGTTTTTCGTCGAGTTGTTGTTCAGACCATCCATCTCGGACAACATCACTAATTGGATACTTTTCGATGACGATCAACAGATCATCAGTTTTCTGCACATGGAAGATACTTTCCAAGGCGCAATTATCGATGAAGATACCCATGATAAAGACCTTCACAATTTTACGGTAATACCAGACCCAAGATCTCCGGAGTCAACATCAGATATGGTAAATTCTATCCCAAAATCTGTGGTAAGATTAGAAAGGTTTTATGATTTGCACGATAAATTCATAAAATGAGTGAATTGTAAAACGAATAGTTCTTCCTTGACGCATGAAAAAGTAAATTTAGGAACTAAAGATAACCCACAATGCATCAATTTGGGGATGGGATGTTCTGAGCAAGAAAAGATAGCATTTATTAAGTTGTTTAAGGAATTTAAGGATTTCTTTGCTTGGACATGTGACGATCTAAAAACCTTTGATCCTAACATCATACAACACATTATTCCCATGAAACCCCAGACCCAACCTTTTGAACAGAAGTTAAGAAAGATGCACCCAAAACTTGAACCAACAGTCAAGAAAGAACTAAACAAACTCTTGAATGCTAAAATAATTTTCCCGGTAAGACATACACAATGGGTCTCTAATCTTGTCCCTGTAAGGAAGAAGAGTGGTGAAATCCGACTATGTGTCGATTTCCAAAATTTAAACCGAGCATCTGATAAAGACAGTTACTTTGTTCCTCCCATGGAATAGATCCTCCAACAAGTATCCGGTTCTAAAAGATTATATTTGTTGGATGGTTTTTCAGGGTATAACCAAGTCCTTATGTCTCCCCCAGACCAGTTGAATACCACTTTCTGTACTCCATGGGGTACCTATTCTTATAGAAAGATGCCCTTTGGGCTTATAAATGCTGGTGCCACTTTTCAGAGAGTGATGGATATCGCTTTCTGCGGTTTAATCAATAAATCTATAGTAGTCTATCTAGATGATGTCACTGTCTTCTAAAAAAATAAAGGAGATCATTTAGCTCATCTAAGATCTGTTGTATAGCGATGTCGTAAGTACGACATCTCTTTAAATCCTAAAAAATCTATCTTTGTAGTGGAACAAGGTAATCTCCTCAGTTTCATCGTATCCAATGAAGGGATGATCATTGACCCTAAAAGGACCCAAGTCATTTCAAAAATCCCCCCCCTCCTCTTCCAAAAAGTCTATGCAATCTATTTTAGGTCAGATAAATTTTGTTAGAAGGTTTGTCCCCAGCTTTTCAAAAATGGTCAGGCCATTACAGAACTTAATAAAAAAAGATGTACAGTACCATTGGGGACCTCCATAAAGTTAATCTTTTAACTCAATAAAAAAGGCCATAGTAGAAGCTCCTTCCCTAATGAGCCCTGATTTTTTGCGAGATTTCACTCTCTACACGTTTCCCTCTGATCGGGCTTATGCCACTGTGCTAACTCAAAATAATGCTAAAAACAACGATGTTCCTATTTCCTTTATGAGCTTAGCCTTTAAGTTAGTGGAACTTAATTACCTAGCAGTAGATCAACAAGCTTATGTTGTTTTTAAAGCAATAAAACACTTTCGATCTTATCTACTGAAATATAGGAGGAAAATCATTGTCCCTTACCCTGCTGTCAGAAATTTGTTAGTACAGAAAGAACTTGGTGAAAAAAGGGAAAACTTGGTCACGTCCTTACAAGAATATGACCTTGAAATCACTCCAACACAAATTATTAGAGGCCAAGGTTTATGTAAATTGGTTGCTGATTTAGCTGTAGAACAGCAGAATAAAACTGATATGTTAATTCAAGATCAACCCAATCAAAATCAAATTTGTTGTGCACAAAATCTTACTAGTCCTTGGTATGATGATATCAAATTTTATCTAATTCACGGATCAACTCCCCGTCACCTTGATCCAAAAAAGAGGAGAGTGTTAAGATTAAAATCTTCTTCTTTTCAGTTGGTAAATGGCATATTGTTTCGCCAAAATTTCGATGGAATACTTATGCGTTGTCTAGAAAAAGATGAAGCAGATAAAGTCTTATTAGAATTACATGTAGGGGGAGCTGGTGGGAATTTCGGTGGAGACACCACTGCCCACAAAGTATTAAGGGCAGGATATTACTGGCCTACTCTTTTCAAAGATGCCCATGCGTTGTGCCAAAAGTGTGTAATCTGTCAAAAGGCTTCTGGACGAGTACAAAATTTGGCATTCCCGTTGCAACCTGTCTCGGTAGACTCCCCTTTTCAGCAATGGGGCCTTGACATTATAGGCCCAATCAACCCCACCTCTACGTAGTAGAATAAATACATCATAGAAACGACAAATTATTTCACCAAATGGTCTGAGGATGCACCATTAAAAGTGGTAAACACCATCCAGGTAATATCTTTCCTGAATTCAAATATTATCACTCGTTTTAGTATTCCTGAATTCCCAGTGTTCGATAATGCTTCCTATTTTTCATCTCTCGAAATAAGTGCCTTTGCTCTAGAAAAATGAATAAAATTAGAGTATTCTTCCAGCTATTACCCCCAAGGCAATGGTTTGGTGGAATCGACTAATAAAAACCTAATCAAGATCATCAAGAGAACGATCTCCGAAAACCATAAAAACTGGCATAATGCACTATTTAATGCAATCTGGGTTGATAGGGTAAATCCTAAAATTGTTATTGGTAATTCCCCCTTTTTTCTTGTTTATGTTAGGGAAGCGATTCTTCCACCACATGTTCTTCTTCCATCTCTGCAGTTATCGTAGAAGGTTCAAGAAGAAGACTGTCCTCTTTGGAAATTCGATTCCAATTCTGCCTTAGACAAAAATTTTGAGGTAGGTGATCTTGTCCTTAAGTGGGACAAACCTCATGAGGGGAAAGACGAACATACTAAGTTCCAAAACCTGTGCTTGGGACCATTTTTAATTCCTGAAAAACTAGGTCCTAGTTCTTTCCGCCTACAGAATTTAGAGGGATAGTCAGACACCTTCCTGGTGAATGGCCAAGCCCTCCAAAGGTATTTCACTTGACAACTCTCCGATACACCTTTTGTACATATTTTTTCTATTTTGATTCCTTTGCTGTCTGTTTTTCTTTGTTGGTTTGTTTTTGTTTTCATTTTTGTTATCGGTCCTTTTGAACCAAACATGCCTGTATTACAATCTAGCTCAGACAAAGAGAACAAAATGCTTCATCTCAAAATAACTGTCAAAAGCTGTTAGAACATCAATTGCTTTCTTTCTCTGAAATTGTAGGTTAGTTAAAGATGACATTTTATTTGAATGTTGATTCCTTGGTTTCAAATTGCACTTGAAAGTATTCACGATTATCTTAAAAAAAAAAATCTCTTTACACTGTCCCTGCTCTTTAAGAAAGCAACTCAACGATGTCTCCCTATCCTTGAAAATTAGTTTTGTCAATGAACTATTTTTTAGATCTTGATGAAGGTTAGCAATAAAAATTTAAAGGCCTATGAAATATTAAGTTGTGTTAAAAAACTGGAATTTTCAGCGTCACCCCGCTTTGTTGAATATCTTTAAAACTATATCAGAATGTGAATAACCTCTCAGAGAGATGTGGGAAGTGTTTGTAAACTCGTCGGGACACTGAACAAGTTTGCTGGCAACGGGTAAATGCATGCATGACGCTAAGACAAATTCGTCGGGGTACTGGATAGGTCCGTTGGCAGCGAAGCAATGTCAGGTAAAAGAAAATTCTCAGGTATGAATCTTGTTTTTGGTCATAAGCGTCATTCGTTTTGATTTGAAAGTTCTTGGAAAAGATACAGACGTCAGGGTGGATTAATTGACATCCCTGTCGAGGCTATGAACGCCTATTGGTAGCAGTGGCCTTGTCAATAGTATTGGAGACATTAACATAAACGTCGTGGTTTTCTTTTGTAAAGTTTGTCACCAGATTTCATTCTTTTTAATGAAATATATCTTAAACTGGATTGTGCCATGATTACTAGAGATGTTCAAATAACTTTTCATTTGTTCTTCGATTTGAAGTATTTCATATTTTTCTAACCTAAAATCGTTTGTATTACAGAGATAACTACTTCTCCCAGCATGTCGCCATTATTGGTAGCCCAACATATTTTTTTTTTTAACTTTTTATATCAATTAAATGATCTGTATAGATGCCTGACTGGGGTAATCTATTTTTATTATTCTTCATGAGTAATTTTCGAAATGACGATTGTAAGTTGTTGCTTTTCCCTATATTTTTTTTTTATGCTTCATTCACGACTGAAAGCATGAAAACTTACGACTGTATTACCATTCTGTTTGAAAAATTTATTAAAGGAAAATTGTTTCTACAGTTTATTAATGAAGCTTTGTTCCTTGCCATGAAGACTATTCTCTTTATTTCGATTCCTTGAACACCAAGCATGCTTATGGATTGATAGTTATATCAACAAAGGACCTTTTTGATTTGAGCATTGGTATGGTTTTTTTTGTTTGGTTCTTAGTTATATGTTTCCTCATTACTAGGTTTTTGATTTTCGATTTTCAACCTCCCAAACCATATGATCGAACCCACTTTGTCTCGCACTTATTTCCTTTTTAATGCTCTGGTCCTGGCTTGTACTTTATGAAAGGTGGCAATACGATTTGTAGTTAGCCATCATTTCCAAGACTGGTCTTGGGCTTTGCAAACCCTCTTCGCATGCATTTCAATTAACGCCCATCTTATCGTTCTGAGTTTTCTGCTCATACGTCATTCACTGTTGGTGTTTCTTGGGCTCAGGGTATGGCTCTAGTCTGTTCTCACAAACCCTCTCTATGTGTTGTGTTTGATTGATTACCCTTTCATTCAGTATGGCTCCTATTGTTAGAGTCGAATGTAATGGCATTCAAACTTTGCTCTTATATGACGATGCCAGAGAGGATCTTGAGAGTAATGGTTGGCTTGTTTTCCTTAGAAAATTCTAGGGTTTTAATCTACAAACTTCTCAGGAATTCGCTCTCTCCTTCGATGGGTGTAGAGATAAGGTGGGTGATGTTCAACTTGAGGTTACAGAGGATTTCTTAAGTTGAGCTACAATACTCCCTGTGAGCTTTCAAAGGTGGTTCAAAAATGCAAAGGTGGAAGAAGTCCCTTGGAGTCTTCTCTTTACATCTTGGAAGATAAAAGGATGTGACAAAGGTATGCCTATCTCCTTACTGAAATCTCGATGGCACTATATGCTTGTTGTGTTGAAACAGTTTGTCACCTGTGAAGGACATTTTGGTCTTGTGTTTCTTTATCATCTGCGTCTGCTCATGATTTTCATGGGGTTTGCTTTAAATATGCCATATTATTTATTGAGGAGCCTTTACAAAATAGGCAAAAGGTATAGAAAGAAACGATCAGACTCGAGCCTCTTCCATCACGGCTTAATAAAATTTTTACTCGCGCATCAATTAGAGTTGCAGAATGATAGTTGGGATTCATTCATAACCAGAAACGATTATGGTAACCCTGATATGGAGGAGGTCGACAAACTCATGGTTGAAGAGACCCTTGTCTACCCTACAGTGACCCTCTCACCTACTCAGGATTGTGTCTCATCCTCCTACAACAAACCCTTTCTCGATCCAAAGGTTATTGAGCCGGCCCATGAGAAAGTTATACACCCTAATGACTCTGTTAAAAATTTAAAGAAACCTACAAGTGAGATATCTAAAGGCCATCCTGATTTAAATTTTAAAAACAAGAGAACCAGGAGGTTAATTTCAAGAAAGCTTCGAAACATGTCGAACTCTCATGCGAGCTCGATCAAAATGATCGAGATCCATGAGAGTTTGAATTTAGAAATTGATAGGTTTCTCGCTAAGGAAGACCCTCTTTCATCTCAACCACCCCTCGATCAGCCTTATAACTTCGTCGACAACTTACGACCTTTTCTGAAACATATCAAAGGGTTTCCTAGTATCAAAATGGGCAATAAGTCTACAGTCCATGTTGGAAATTCCCCGGTTCACAATTGTGATTATTCGCAAGGGACCGTCACACAGTCGAAGTGTGAAGTTTGCCTATCTTGGATTGATAGATACTACACTGACATACCCATCCTATTGTCATGGGTTAAAGCTCTCACTGATCAAATCAGTGCCTTAACTAGAGAAAACCATAGGCTCGAGTCTGTCATTCAAGGAAAAGAGAAATGTATGAAGACTACAGGCAATGTAATATTTAAAAATGTTTAGGCTGCAACAACTATAATAAATTCCAAGATTGTCTGATACGATTTGATCTTACAGTTGGAGGTATGATCCTTTTATCTTAAAATAGGATTATTTGTTAAAACTAGATTGCTTTTTTCTTACAATAAATTGGATTTTGTTTACTAAAATAACTAGCTACAGAATCAACAGATTATGTAGCCAGTTATGTTAATTCGAAATTTGCAAATTAATGGTGGAATATGTATTTAAATATTTCTATTTTTCCTTTTCCTTTCAGGATATTTAGGAGTTCATGGTTACCAATTGATCTGAGGCATCTTTGAGACTTGCTAGTCATATCTTTGATACATTTTGTATGAACATAAATAAACTTTTGTTAGCTTTAGAGGATTTAGTATGATCTGGGTGGTTGTATCCCCCTTTTATTTTTGTAATCAATATATGATCTCAGAAGAGGAAACAATTACATTTTTGAAGGCTTTAAAAACCCATTATTTTTGTAATTACATCATCTTGGCCTAGCGCTAGTTGTGAACAAGCTTATACTCGAATTTGGACATAACATATGTTTACATTTCTGCCTTAGCTGTTTGTAAATGTTGTTGTTGTCTATAATTTGTTTATATTGATCATTTGATGACTGTCGATAGCTTTCATCTTCACATATTATTATGTTGTCAAGATAGTTTTTCTTTCACAGTTCATGATTTTATGCTTCAGATATATGAAAATAGTGAATGATCATTCAATTCGTATTATAAGGTTTACCTTAAACATGTTGACTAATTAAATGCAAGCTATAACTGTCAGATTTATCTTATGCATTATTACTTGTAGTCTATTATAGCACAGTTATTATTTTGCGTCCTATCGTTTTATCAATTAAATACACCAGTCAATGTACAGTTTGGCATTTATTCCAAATAGTGTGAATATGCACAACAAATTTATCTCGTGGATGGATTGATGTATGATTTATACAAACAATTGGAGGCGTATTATTCAAGTGATTAATAGGTTAGTCTGTTCCTTTTTATTTGCTTATTTATTATAGAAATTCTTATATGGAGTATACTTTTCACTGTCTACATTTTTCTGTTTAAATAGTAGTTTGATATTTGATCTTACAGATGCATATATATTAAAAACAAACCAAAAAGAAATAGTACTTTTTTCTTTCTTTATCTACTTTCATCAAAAGAACCACTTTTACATTTGATTTTTTATGAGTTCAGATTAAAACTCATAATTTGTATATCTTGTATATATAAATTAGATAAATAGACCTATCATATAAATATTATTTAAATAAGTTGTGTGTATATATATATATGTATTAGTAATTAGTACATAGTGAGTTATTTTGTTTCTTTGTTTCATTTATTTGTTTCTTTTAGGATTTTAGATTGGCCAACAGAGTCGTTAAACCCATCAGAGTGAGTCAATCCAAACAACTTTGGTTAATTAGACAACCCCAGACTGGACTCGCTCTTCCAGTTGACAGGTTGTCATTTTCGTCCGTCAACACCAAGTTGACACAGTCAGGCACAGTGGAATACTTCATCACTGCTTTTGATCATTTGGTCTTTCGAACAGAGGACATATCAGATGTGTTCTTCCATGATTTCTTTATCAGTGGTCTCAAGGATGAAATCCAATCCTAGGTTTTAATAGACCTCCCTCCCACTTGGTTGGAAGATACTCAACATTCTAAAGAGGCCCAACATTTTGTTTTGTCCTAGAACAACAAAACCCCTTTTTTTCGTCTCCCTCAACTTGCTAATCATAACCCCCCTGTAACTCCCCTCAAGGTCCAGAATCTAAATAGGGATGAAATGGTTGAACGCCAACTGAACGGTCTTTGCTATAATTGTGAAGAAAAATATTTTTCGGGGCACAAGTGTAAGGAACAAAAACTATTTATGGCCATCTCCGAAGATATTCCTGAAGAGGATGTGAAAGTTCCCCTTATTGAAGAACCCTCCCTTCCCGATGCCACCCAAGAGATTGTTGAACCACCTGAAGTTGACCGCCTTATTTCCTTGCATTCCCTCACTAGCTTCTAGGCCCCCCAAATGCTCAAGATCATTGGCTACATTAAGCACATGAAGGTCGTCATCCTTGCTGATAGTGGTGGCACCCACAATTTTGTTCATTGTTGCATTGCCTAGGAAACCAATTGTTATATTCATGCTGTCAATAATTTTCAAATCATGATAAGCAATGGTGGGTACATGAAATGTGGTGGGTAGTGTGAAAATGTCTGTCTTCAAATTGGACATTACCAACTAAAATCTCATGTGTTTTCCATTGACACGGGAGGTTGTGAAATTGTGCTAGGTGTTGAATGGTTACACACTTTAGGTCCCATTCTTATGGATCTTAAAGAATTAACCATGCAATTCCAATAGGAAGGACACAAGTATATTTTCCAAGATCTCACAGCTGGTTCTCCTGATATCATTAGTTCCCATTGTATGGAAAATCTCCTCAAGAAAGGACACTCTAGTATCATTTCTCAACTCCATTCTATTTAAGCTGTTGAGACACCCTCTGTGCCTCCTGACCTCCAAGTTATCCTTTCCAAACATCAAGTTTTTTTTTCCACTCCTCGGGGAATTCCTCCTTCTTGTGGTGTTTATGATCATTCCATTCCCCTTGTTCCTGTCATTCTTCCTCCCAATGTTCTCCCTTATCACCACCCCTTTCCCCAAAAGAATGAAATTGAGAAAATAGTGCAGGAATTTCTCCATGCGGGTGTTATCCACCCCAGTACCAACCCCTATTCTTCCTCTGTGGTCATGGTACTTAAGAAATAAGGTACATGGTGCATGTGTCCTGAGTTTCATGCCCTCAATAATCTCACCATCAAGGACAAGTTCCCCATTCCTGTCATTGATGATATCTTGGATGAGTTGAGTGGTGCTCAATAAGTCACTAAACTTGATCTGCGTTCTGGCTACCATGAGATACATATGAAATAAGTTGACATACCCAAGACTTCCTTTCGAACTCACGAGGGTCACTATGAGTTTTTGGTCATGCCCTTTGGCCTATGTAATTCCCCCCTCCACCTTCCAAGGCCTCATGAATCATGTCTTTCATCGTTTTCTACGTCATTTTGTCTTATTTTTCTTTGATGATATTCTCATATATAGTAAAACTTGGCAATCTCATCTTTCCCATATGGATCAAATTCTCCATCTAATCTCATAGTACCAACTTTTACTCAAACAATATAAATACTCTTTTGGCACCTCGAAAGTCGAGTACTTGGGTCATCTTATTTGCAAGGTCAGTGTCAGGGTGGATCCTAAAAATATTGAAGCTATGCAAAATTGGCCTCACCCAAAGACTCTAAAAATCTTGCGTGGAATTTTGGGTTTAACAGGTTATTATGGCAAGTTTGTTAAGAATTATGGAAAGATTGAGGCACCTCTCACTTCTCTCCTTAAAAAGAATTCTTTCACTTAGACTCCAACAACTTCTTAGGATTTTCAAACCTTGAAGATGCCCATGTGCACCACTCCAGTTCTGGCCCTTCCTAATTTCACAAGTCCTGGAATGTGATGCTTTCGAAAAAGGAATTGGTGTCGTTATTATGCAAGAGGGGCGACCTTTTTCCTTTACCAAAAAACAAATGTCAGAGTGAAATTTCAGAAAATCAATCTATGAAAAATAAATGTTGGCTATTGTGCATGTTGTGGCTCTTTGGCTCCCTTATCTATTGGGGAAATGCTTCCAAATTAAGACATATCATCAAAGTCTCAAGTATTTTTTGGAACAACGCCTTTCCTCCTATGAGAAACAAAAATGGGTGACTAAGCTCTTTGGATATGATTATTAGATCATTTACAAGAAACGAAAAGACAATGTGGTTGCTAATGCACTTTCTATAAAATATGAAGATGAAGGGTCCCTTTTTTTATCTCTCCTTCATTGGCTACAAGATCCCAAATTTTTTCATCTGATACAACAATTGTAGTCAAATTCTCCAGTCTCCCCAGGGTACTCTTGGCTCAATGATGAGCTTCGATACAAAGGTTGTTTATATTTAAGTACACAATAAAAACTTAAATACATAATACTTTCTAAGCTTCATGCTACACCCACAGCTAGGCACTCGGGGTTTAGAAAAACCTATGACTGGGTCAAACATTCCTTTTTATGGGATGGTATGAAATAAGATGTGCATAATTTTGTGGTTGAATGTGATGCGTGTCAACGCAACAAGGAAGAAACAGTCAAATCTCCTAGCACACTATAACCACTTTCGATTCCACCTTCTATTTGGCAGGATATCTCTATGGATTCTATTGTAGGATTACCTAAATCGGGAAATAAATCAGTCATCATGGTGGTAGTTGATCACCTTTCCAAGTATGCTCATTTATGTTATCTTCAACACCCATTTAAAACATCCACTATGGCTCAACATTTCATGGATCAGGTCTTCAAGCTTCACGACATGCTGCATTCTATTGTTTTTGATCGCGACCCAACTTTCACAAGCAATTTTTGGAAAGAACTGTTCAAGCTCGAAGGGACCCAATTGCATATCATCACAACTTATCATCCCCAGAATGATGGTCAAACTGAAGTGGTCAATAAGTGTTTGGAAACATATTTGGGGTGTTTTTCATCGGAAAGGAAAAATCAGTGGGCTCAATTGTTATCACTAGATGAATGGTGGTACAAAACTTCTTAGCATATAGATACTTGCATGACTCCTTTTGAAGCGATATATGAAAAAAATCCACCTTTGGTTATCTCATATTTTCTAGGTGTCTTGAAGGTCTAGGCAGTTGACCAAACACTTACAATTCGAGAGGCTATTCTCCGTACCCTTAAAGAGAATTTGGTCATGGCCCAAAATCACATGAAGCAACAGATCAAGGTCGCTCTGAACGTCAATTTGTATAAGGGGATCATGTGTTTCTTTGACTGCAACCTTACAAGAAAAATTCCCTCAAGGCTGACCATTTTTAGAAACTGGCACCCAAATTTTATGGTCCTTATACCGTTCTCAAATGGGTGGGACAGGTGGCCTATCAGTTATATTTTCCCATTCATTCTAAGCACCATCCTATTTTTCATGTTTCTTACTTAAATAAGATGATTGGAACTAAGTTCCAAACTCAAACCAACCTTCCCGAGTTGGACGAAGAAGGCTCCATTTTGCTACAACCACAAGCATTTTTGGACCATCGTGAGCATCATCTACATCAACAAACCATCAAGGAAGTGTTATCCCCATGGAAAGATACAACTCCAACAAATGCCACTCAGGAACCAGCTACTATTATGAAGAAATTTCCTCATCTCAAGCCTTGAGGACAAGGCTGTTTTTAAGGGGGAGGACATGTTAGGGACCTAACCCCTCACGTAGGTAGAATAATATATTTCCATGTAATAAAGGTCAATATTAATAAGGCCTAGAAATAAGGAAGAATAAGTCCAATGTAAGAAGACCTAATAGAAGCTTCTTCTTCTAGAAGGATATTCCTCTAGATTGTTCTTTTGATAGACATATTTAGTATAAATAGAAATCGAGGGTATGCGAAGTTTTGTCTTAGATAGTATTGTAATAGAGCTCTTATCTGCTGGAGGTTGTCCCCTCAAAGAGGCAAGTGAACATTTCTCTCAGTAATCAAAGTGCTCTTTCTAATGTTATTGTGCTATCATTTTTGTATTATTGTGGTGTTTTTCTAGTTATATTGTTGTTCATCTGCCATTTCTAGCTATTTATTTATGTTTTTCATAATTTTTTATATCTTTAATATTACAGTGAATCACCCTCTACTCATAGCATTGGTATATAAGGCACTAATACAAGAATCCACTTGACTACTCATAGCATTGGTATGTAAGACGCTAATACAAGAATCCACTTGACTACTCTTGATAAGAAAATCAATCATAAGATGCCTAAACTTATCACCTCCTTAGAAGACCACTCCTCCAAGCAACCACTCCGAAGCCTCCCAAAAGTAAATCTTAGAAAGTCCAAACTAGTGCTTTTCTTTCTAATAGTAGCTGAATTGACAAACAATGTAATCTGAGTGTCCCAAACTTATCCCGGAAAGGTACCACCATGATGATGTTGGACCACTCTATTGAGGAAAATATATGGAATTATCTTACTCAAGTATTTTCAGACCTTACTTGGCTAAATCAAGATAGACGAGAATATCACCCTATGTTTATAACCATCAAAATTTGTTTCCTAATCGACAAGTATTGGTTACAAGGGCTTAGGATGATTTTCTTAAAAATAAAAGATTTTTGAAAAATTCAATATTTATGTAATTTTATGAATATAATAGATGCAAAAATAAATATAGAGATAGAAGTAAAAATACCAAGTCAATAATCAACACAAATGAGACATAAATCAATCTCTTATTTTATTCCAATTTATCAAAAGAATCGTTCTCTTTAAAAAAATCCCTAAGGAAGTTTGGACCAAAGTCAAACTTAGATGTCCTCAATGAAAACCATACAAAAGGACTTCTGACAGAAAGTAAATGAACTGAACTTTAAAAGCTAGATCATCTTGCCACACTCGACTCTGCACAATATCCTTTATCATTCATGAAATCTAATTCACAAATAGACAAGTCTACATAGACTATCAAAGATGGATCAACACCTCTAAAAAAGAAGTGTCTAAATGATGTAATTCAGTCTTGAATCTTGCTGTCTACAGTAGGACCCTGCCAACATAAAATATAATTAGGCTTTCAATGAATTAAAGAATGAATGAAAATTTAATTATCTCAATAAAACTCAAGAGCATACCTTAGTATGCTTTCTCCTTCTATTCTCCTCTTTTACTCCTTCTATTTTTCCTTTAAGTAATCAGAATTAGTTGAAGTATTTAAAATACCTCTTTAGTTAAGTTAACTAAAACTTAACCAACTTTTTTGTTTAGGGGGGAAATTAATAAAATAATAATAAGGGTCTTTAATAAATAATAACTAGTAGGTGGGACCTCTTGTGACTCCCTTTAGTTTCTTTAACAAGCATAAACACAACTAGTCAATCAATCAAACATATCCCTCCTTGTGGCTCCCATCATCACTCTCATAAGTTGAAAATTAATATCAATGATATTTGAAATCATATCCAAAAATATAATATCCAACATATCCAAAAAATAGTGTGTTGTCCAAAAATTTCAGAAGTCAACTGTTCTCAACAATCAATAAATAAAAACACTTAAAAACCATATTTGCCACTTTGGGAGGCAATTTTCCCCTTGTTGTTGTTGTCTCCTTTTGATTTATCTAAATTTTCCTTAGGATGTGTGGAGCCTTTAGGCCAAATATCACTGATAACATGAGAGAAATCATCTCTCAAATGCATGCGGGATGAAACAGATTTGATAGTCATTTGAGGGAGAGGAGGGGGTAGCAAGAACTTTTCCTTTATCAAGAGCATGGTGGGATTCGGTTTTTAACCTCTTGCTTGCGTGGGAAGAGCGTACGGGTGAGTGTGCAGTGGTATCTTGGACAATTTGGTTAATTGATGGAGGAGGAGCAGGTAGAGACAAATTGGGCCAGCCACGATGTTGGGAGACTGTCGGGTGGACAATCTCTTGCCATCCGTCATTTTCAGGGACTTCAGGTTGTAATGAGAAATGAGGGGGAACTGGGATACTAGGGACATGTGGGGCTTGGAAAGGAGGCCTTTCTAGCCTAGGTTGGACCAGTCCTTGTCCAATCCTGTTAAAAAATCCAACTTGGAATAGCTTGCTAAACTCTTGTGAGTCTGCATCGAAATGTATAGAAAACCTTGGCCTTCTAAGGCCCCTGTTCCAATTTCCTCTCCCAATGTTACCCTGACCATGACTACCTTTGTTGAAGAAGCTCATTCCTGTATGCATTAATTATTAGTGACTAGTTTCTTCAACAAACCACACATGACAACTCTTTAAATATGAAACAAAGTTTGGCTCAGCAACACATCAGACTCATGCAATCCAATCCATAAAAATCGTTTAATACTTGTCAATGAGCAGGAGGTGAATAAGGGTTCTGGGATATATGAGGGATTGTATTGAGCGAAAAGTGGTAAAATGAATGGGGATAGATCATGATTACTTCTCAACAAATCATCAAACAATCAATTGTATTGTAATAACAAAACATATTACTGTAACTCATCCCCGTGCCATCCTTCAACTTCTATAATACATAGTTTTCATTTAACTATAATTTAATTTTAAGAACATGGAGTGATTAGTGAATCTGGGAAGGTGAGGGGACTTGTATGTGTGGAAAAGTGAGAGAATGGCAGGGAAATAACGAATATTGTTCATAAAACAAATCAAGTAATCAATAAACATAACTTTGTACTCAATACAAAACATACCAACACCGATTCGATAATTACTGTGTATCAAAAATGTTTACTATTCCACATTCAAATTTTTAAAAACTTCTCAATTAACATAGTTTGCAATCATACTCATAATCAAAACAAATTTCAACAGTCTTGTTAAGAGAATGCTTGGTCTCTAATTTCTTTCCTTTCCTTTTAAGAAATGGAAGAAAACAAACAACAATATTGATCCACCTCTATCCATAATACATCACTATAAAAATATCATATACTGTCCATCAATTCACAATCAAAAAATTTAAAACATATGAACAGGTTCCTTCCAGATCGGACAGACTTCTAGAACATGCCCGATTCATGCACTCTTCATCATATGAACCAATAACTTTTTGCAATGAAACCATAGTCAATATAAAACTCAATTTTCGTCACTGTCAATGCAATTATTTACAACAGGCACAATGGTTCCATAATAGATACACATTGAACATAACGAAATAAACACAATTATTAGTTCCATAATTTGTTATGATCCCAATCGGGCCTAGTGAATCACACAATAGTCTCCAACTTTCAATTAACACCATGCTGTAAGAACACAAGGATCAAAGGTACAACGAGAAGAGATAGGCTTTGACTGCATATTATCACTCATTCCCAATCACAACTTTTCAACAAATTTAATCAAATAAAGACGAGATAGGTACTCAATGCAACTGTCAAAACCACTCCACTTTACAACAAATCTTTGACAACAAAAAAGATGCCCGATAGGAGTAAGAAAAATTGGGGATTTGTTTTTTAAATCGGGCTCTGTCATCAATAGCACAAAGAATTGGAGGTCCTCAAAACATATCAACCATAGGAAAAGACCCTTCGATACAAACATAGTAGAAACCACAGGGTTCCTTATAACTCCCAGTTTGGGTAATGGTGCAACAATTAGCCACAAAGGAAATAACGACAGGTACGGTAGAAAAACGATGCACATAGTGCATATTTCAGTTATAGAGAAGAAGCAAATGTCCACTGGACAGTGACAGTTACCCAGAACACGCAAAGGTATAACCTCTATCTATTTCTCAAGAGCCGAATCATTTGACAACAATGCTAGTGAGGATGCATAACCCGAGGCACAACTTATATCACCGAACAACTATATATAATATATATTGACATAATGGCCACCCTAAGACTGACTTACGAGATACCTTGATGCCAAGACCATGTGAATAAGCCCATGAACATGTGAATAATCCCGCGACCCTCACTCTGAAAAAATACAAAGCAACCAAATGGCAGTCCAGGAAACATACACATCAACCAAATGGCAGTCTGAATATGACTCGACAAGGTTACCCTCATAACTGTGAGGAAACAACCAACAAGAATACACAGAGTGAAACCCTCCACCAAAAACATAGAGCGATAATACCCATATTCATTGAAAATCCACAGAGACCCATCATGATTTTCACCAACAAAACAACCAACGAATTCACAAATCAACCAAACCAATCCTTTTACATGCAAATCGAACAACCACATAGTCATTCCAGAGAGAAAAACTAGGCATTTACACAGTTGCAATTCTCAGGAAAACACAAACCCAAGCATTACTGAGCCATTTTTCATTCATACATAGAGCGTAATTCATGGATGGGATGAAAAAGAACCATACCTGTAACCGATAGCATAAATGGGGTGAGCTGACCAAGCATTTTATTCCCAAGCTTGAATTTTGGAGCTTAACCACCAACAGATGAAAATGCAACAAGAACCATACTAGGGTGACGACTTGATGGGGGGAGTATGGAGTGACGTGCATTTACTGCACGTCACTTCCATCTTCTCTTCTATTCAATTCCAAAGTACAAGACAAACAACACTCACTAATGCATTAAAACCATGTAATCATTTTCCAAACTATTGAAACCTGTCACCATATCCCTTGCCAAATGTGCCA
Organism: Picea glauca; assembly: GCA_000966675.3. Taxonomy (NCBI): domain Eukaryota; kingdom Viridiplantae; phylum Streptophyta; class Pinopsida; order Pinales; family Pinaceae; genus Picea; species Picea glauca. The sequence goes on along the minus strand of JZKD02S1835010.1, from coordinate 213,406 downwards.
CCCAAAACCTTCATGTTAACCATTTCCAAGTCCTCATGCCATACCATATGCATTTCCATATCATATTCTCCTACAATAACTCAAATGAAAATCACATAGCCACTAAGAAAACATTTAATAGTTAGGACTAACACTAACATGTTTTACATTTTCATAACTTCTAACATAGCATAAACATAGATCCTTTCTTTTATGAATTTGTTCATAAGTTTCTTCCTTTTTTTTTGGTTATGTCATTACTAACATATTTCTTGTGCATGTGTAGCTAGGTAATAAATCATGGTGACATGACTAAACATATCAACTATAAATATATGAAAATCATAACATAAAAATAAAACTTCAAATAACAGAACATCTTATAAAATGCATCATCCACTTGTTACCATATCCCAAATGAAACTATGACTGCTTTGTCAACCATAATATAGGACCCTGTAAGAAACATAAAAACAACAACAAAAAATGTGTGATATGACTATCTCCGAGCCTCCAGTCTACAATGGGGTCCCACCTACTAGTTACATTATATTATTAGCGTAGTTTAAATAATAGGGATTTAGCAATACTTTGCGGGTGAAATTCCTCGTTGCGATTTTAATCGTCAACAAACTGGTGACTCCATAGGGAAATCTGTTTCCAACATATTAAGAACTCAAAATGTATGGTTTCGTATACCAATTAACATCAAATCATAAGATATGAATCAAAATGATTATGCAACAGGGGGAAGTGAGTGGATTTAATGGAAAAATGACTGGGAATTTGGGAATAACTCATGGAAAGTGTTAAGTATGAGGGGGTTTATCCCTGTATACATAATCATTCAACCAGAATATGCTCTTGAATGCAAGGAAAAAAAATTCCGACTTGCTCTTTTGAATCTCAAAATGGATGAAGAAATGGAAAGCAGAAGCGAGAAGTAACCAACTATCTCAATAAGATAGCAATGAAAGCAGATAACAAATTCAATGATACCTTCAGGGGGAACATGATAATAGTCGTTTAAGCTTGATTCTTATTGACTAACAACACCTTGCAGTAGTGTCGCTATGGCATAACTGATCCAACGTTTTATTCTTGACCAAAAATTGAAATAAAAAAGAACAAAAGCAAGAAATGTCATAACAGAAATGAAATTGCAAAATTTAGAACATTAGAAATAAAATGACAGAAAAGAAAACAATAGAAGGAAAACTACTAAAATGAAAGAAGAATTGAAACAATAGTAATCAAAACTACTAAAATGAAAACTGAATTGAACTACTAATATACAAAACAATCCAAACAACGTTAAACTCTTCAAGTTGGTTCCACGTAGTGTTTTAAGTGCGAATCGTTAGTGTTGTAGGAAAACAATCGCTCTTGTAAATCTTTTAGAATGTAAGAGTTTGTACCCAGGACAAAAGCGATCTTGAAAGGACCTAGCCATAATTTTTGAAACTTTGAGTGTCTTCCCCTATCAGCTTGAGCTAAATCCCACAATAATACTTTCTCATTGACTTTAAATTTGACAGTTTTGACACTCTTGTTGAAATACTTCTTAACAGTCTGTTGTCTCCTTTTTATATTACCCAAGGAAAACGTCCTTTGCTCCTCTAAATCCTAGAGTGCATTCATCCTTTGTGAAACATTAGAATAATTTAATTCTTCGATTTGTAACATTAACCTCAAGGAGGAAAGTTCTAGCTCAATAGGCATAATGCCTTCTTAACCATAAACAAGATGGAAAGGAGTGAAACCAGTGCTCACCTTGGTGGTGGTTCGATCTGACCAAAGGGTGTAAGTGAGGAGAGTGTGCCATTGATGAGGTTATCTTCGATGAGCCTTTTGATGATTCTCACCAGATTGTTTTTGGTAGACTCAGCTTGCCCATTTCCTTGGGGGTAATAAGATGATGAGGTGAAATTATTAACCCCTAACTTAGCTAAAAATTAGGTCAGCTTAGCATGAATAAAAGCGGGAACATTGTCTGTAATAATTTCCAAAGGAAGACCAAATCTGGAAAATATGTTATTTTCAAGGAAAGAAATCACCTAATCATTTGTCAAATCTTTAAGCGGGACAACTTCATCCCATTTTGTAAGACAATTTGTGGCTATCAAAATAAAGACTTGCCCTGGTGAAGATAGAGGATTAATAGGACCAATAAAATCCAATTCCCACTTTGAAAAAGAAAAGTCCGGGAGGACAGGTTGTAACGACATGGCTGAAAGGTGTTCTTTCCCAACAAATTTATGACACTTGTCACAAGATCTCGAAAAAACATAAGAGTCACAAAAGATTGAAGGCCAATAGTATCATTTTCTAATAATCTTAAAATCAATGGTTTTAGCAGAAAAATGACCTCCTACGTGAATAACAAAATTTGAAGAACCATGAGTTTCTTGCAATAGGTTTTGTGCTTACTCATTTTTTACACAACAAAGCAACATACCATCAACAGATCTTCGAAACAAGAAGTCTCCTATAATGACGTATCTAGCAGATTCAAGACAAAGCCTTCTTCTTTGATGAGTGTCTAAATTATCTGGACATCTTTGGTTTTGTAAATAGTAATCCAAATTATTATACCAAGGATGTTCAAACAAAGGAAGGATATGATTATCAATGTAGAATAGCGCTGATAGGGAACTATCATTTTTATCAATTTCTTCACTAGTTTCAGCATGCTGAGCTAAGTGAAGGGCTAAGTCATGTCCCTTGATGGTGGTAGAAGTCATGATAGTTAAATCATGCTCCTAGAGCTTGGCAAGCCAATGTGCAAGCTTCCCTGAAAGATAAGTCTGTGAGAGAAAAAAATTGACAGCAGGTAAAGGGACTTTTACCAATGTATGCTTACCTAAGATGAAGTGGCGAAATTTTTCAACATCTTTAACAAGAGAGAAAGCATGTTTTTCAATAAAAGAATATTTAAACTCATCAATAGACAAGATTTGAATCATGTAAGCCATTGGTTTTTCATTTCCTTGGTCATCACATTGCACGAGGATAGCAAAAACTGCTTCCTCTGTGGCATTAGTATATATCGTGAATTCTTTCTCAAAATCCGGCTTCGCCAAAACCGGTGCATAACTGATTTATTTCTTGATCCCTACAAAAACATATTCAACATCATCTATCCAAGAGAAGGAACGATATTGCTTAATAAGATTATGAATCGGTTTGACCATTACAACAAAATAAAGAACAAACCTACGGAAAAATATAATAACACCCATAAAAGATTGAACCTCCTTCTTGGAAGAGGGAGTAGGAAAATTAAGGATAGCAACAATCCTTTCAGGATCAATGCTTATTCCCAAATCAGAGACAATGTGTCCAAGGATCTTTCCCTTAGTAATGCCAAATATAGACTTAGAAGGTTTTAGAGAAATGCCAAATTTCTTGCATCGCATGAGAGCTCTTTTAAGATGACCAAAATGATCTGATCGGTTTTTAGAGTACACAGTTAATTCATCAAGATAGATCTGAATTAACCTGTCGATCAAATCATCAAAATCTATTTGCATAGCTCTTTGAAAAGTGGAACCTGCATTAGATAATCCAAAAGGCATACTTTCATAAGAAAAAGTGCCCCGACGAGTAATAAAGGTGGTTTTATATTTATCTGCCCTTTTTACCTTGATTTGATTGTAACCATAAAAACCGTCAAGTAAGGACATCATCTGTGATCCTGCAACTTGCTACAAAATCATTTCCATATTAGGGAGAGGAAAGTGATCTTTTATACTAGCCCTATTCAATGTGCAAAAATCTACGGATAAACTAATCTGATCAGTTTTTTTTTGAATGGGAACCAAATTGGAAACCCATTCCAAATACTTGACCAGAAATATAATTCCAGCCTTGAAGATTTTTTCCAACTCCTTTCGAATAGTTTCTTCTAGTGCAGGGTTGATAGGTCTTTGTTTTTGCCTAATTGGTTTTATGCCCTCCTTTATAGGAATGACTTGTTGTATAAGAGCGGGATCAAAACCACAAATATCCTCATAAGACCAAGCAAAAGAATATTGAAATTCACCAAGTAGTCTGGAAAACTTCATTTTTTCTTCATCAGAACATTGGGCACCTATTTTAACATTCTTTGGAGACTCGGGTGTTCCAATGTTCAAGGAGATTGTTTCACCCACCTTCCTTTTCGACTCCTCTTCTTTATGTTTCTGTTTGTTGCCTACATCACTCGATGAAAATGAACTTTCTAGAGGAGTCAAGCCCTTAGGAATCTTGTTATATTCCATTGATATAATTTTCTTAGGCTTATAAGGTTCATTTTGAATGAAAGAACAGATGCTCTCATCACTAGGGAAGACCTTCCATGATTCTATATTGTTAGGGATATGTGGACGATATAGAGATTGAAAAGTAGAATCAGGTCTTGGAGGCAGAAGTTGTTGATTATGATAGGCTGCAAAAACAACTAAGCGATCAACCATTGAGTTCAATTCCCTCTTAACATGAGTAATGTTGAAAGATAGTAGGTTCGAGATAAGTGCCCAAACAATTTGGGTGTATCATTTCATCAAATTGTTGCTAGGGGAATATATCTTACGTACAAGGTTCACAACAGGCTCGGAATCCCCAAAAACTATAAGGTGACCATAACCCAGATTATAGGCATTCTCAATGCCTAATAATAAAGCTTCAAATTTAGTGAGATTGTTTGTGCAAGAAAACTCTAACCTATAATAAAAGTTATGAATTTTCCCCATAGGAAAGTACAAGATAATTCCAGCTCTGTTTCCTTGATTAGAGCATGAACCATCAAAGTGCATATGCCACATACCATTGTTTGATTCAATTTGTTCCAAGGGAGTGTCATCCTCCTCGGAAAATATGGAATACACCCCTAGGTCCTCTTCGATATAATTCACATTAGGTTGTGGGAAACTTTCTATATAAGGTGAAATACTTCCTTGTCTAAGGACTATGATGTTTTTACCATTTCGAGGAACGTATGAGTCTGTCCCATCGAGTGAGTGGTATCCACCTATCAAATCTTTCCAATCTCTTCCTAGGATGATCGACTAGTTACTTACTAGCATATCGATTACCTAAATATTAAGGGTTGTCCTTATTTCAGGATGCATGCACAAAACCAAGGTCACGTCCTTGATTTCACCTATGGTCGTCTGTTGTAGACTATTATAAGAGATCATGCTTCTCTCATTTTCATTTGTACAAGACAAGCCTAGCTCTTCCATAATAATCTTCGACATTACACTTGGGCTCGAACCGCCGTCAATGAGGAAACAATGGGAAATCTTATCCATAATCTTTACATAAATATAAGATGGGAGATTTTTTACAGGGTATCTAAAGTTATGTACACCTACTTTATTTACAGATGAATCCTCTTCATCTTTCAAGAGGTTGGATACAATGAAATATTTTCCTTCCATGAATTGTTATATATGCCTCTGTTGTTTAGGGACGACAACCATGCCCAGAATGGTTGCATCTGCTTTGATGTTGGCCAAGTGATTTAGAATATTGTATTTAGAAGAGGGGAGAGGGGAGGTAGTTCCTTGACTATCAGGAACCTTAGGAATCTGAATAGTAGAAGCTGGGGAGGATCATATTTTCTTTTGGGAGCATAGGATTTATTCCTAGTATTAATGATCATGAAATCTCCTGGCTCTGCAAAGTCTAGGACAATGATGGTAGTTTTAGGTCTTTTACCAAATATTTTATCTTTGGCACTCTTCTTTACCTCACATGTACTTTCCTCATCGCGTTCCTTGCAAAATTTACACCAACTACGAGGCATGATAGCTTTAGGCTGAAAATTATTTTCATTTGAATTTCTAAAAGGGGATGCAGAAGAGGATGAAGCTCCAGGGGTAAGAGGGGAGACATTTCCCTGTTAAAGGTATGAACTAACTGAGAGGGGGGGGGGG
>JZKD02S1835010.1:119941-134425 GCA_000966675.3 Picea glauca | reverse complement strand
TGATGAAATTGATGAGGGATTTTGGTTGAGGTACATGTTGAGTACATGGTTGAGACAAGTAGTTGATGAGTTGGCACATACATGAGGTGTATAGTTGATGATGTTGGTACATGATGATGAGTCATAGTTGATGAGTAGTTGACACATGATTGGTGAATACTTGGTACATGATTGGATGCACTTGTTTATGGTACAGGTTAATTACAAGTTATTTGGTACAGGTTGGTGCATGGTTGATGCACTTGTTTATGGTACATGTTGATTATAGGTTGAGGTACAGGTTGATGCATGGTTTAGATTTATTGGTACAAGTTTACAACGATATATCTCATAGTGATAGGTTGACAGTGGTTCCATCATTCTACTTCTACTTCAGGGTGGTAGGATGGGGCAAGGATAGGTGGTTGTAGCCGGAGAACATAGGGGGTTGTAGCCTCCTTCTGGTTATAGACAGAGGATTGGGGAGTTGGAGATTCCCTCAGGTTGTAGCCTAAGAAACTAAGGGGTTGGAGCCTCCTTCTAGTTGCAACTAGAAAACAAAGGAAGTTGGTGCTTCCAATTAATGTAATTCTTCAAGACATATAAGAAAAAACATTTTGTGGTTTTCTCCCGATTTGGGTTTCCACGTAAAACATTGGTGTACTAAGTATGTGTATGTTTGTTCATTTGTTCATTTCTTATTTACTCTGCAGTTATTGGATGATAATGCTTCATTGATATAACAATTGGATTATATAGTTAAAAAGGATTAAATTTCTCTATTACTGATACACCCCCCCCTCTCAGTAATTCAACACTATACACCTCATGTATGTGCCAACTCATCAACTACTTGTCTCAACCATGTACCCAACATGTACCTCAACCAAAATCCCTCATCAATTTCATCATCCAAATATGATTTGTAACTCTGTAATAGACCTGGAGTATATGATCACATACCTGCAAACCTTCCTTAACTTTAACAACAAGAGACTATCATTTTCATCAAACTTTACTTTAGTCTCATATGACTGATTTTGGATTAGTCAACAACCCTAACTTGAAATAATCATAACTATGTACCTGTAATGAATAAACATATGAAAATAGTACACAATGTTCTTCAATGTATTTTATGAAATTCCTCCAGGTTTCACTACTTTGAACATCTCATAAAAGGAGTTGTAGCAAAAATGACATACCTTGTTGAATTTTGTCTTATTTTAGAGAGCGAACTTGTAGAGAATGCCTCACACAGAATATTTGTTATATGGATCTGAATATGGAACAAAGAATACTATAGACTATACTATAACCAATACATTTGGTCTTACTAAATTTTTATCTATGATGAAGAAGTTATGATGTTTTTACCCGAAACACCTATTTTAGACTAGTTTCAGGACTAGCCACAAAACCTATTTTCCACGGAGGTTAACTCAAAAAATACAACGACCCACAAGATGAAATTTTTATCGCAGATAATTTAATATGTTTACTTAACAGTCTCCAGATTTCACAGTCTGGATCATTCTATAAAAACAATTATTTTCAAAATGGTGAGATGACCTGTGAATAATATACCTTAGAAAGAATCATCAAAATAATTTGTCTTCCCTTGAATTTCGACCTTCTTTACTTCACCTTCCCTTTGAAATTCACCTTAGATATCCTTTGGTTACCTCAGTCACTTGTAGATATTCAAGATGCTCAAGTGTAATTAAATGAGAGACCCTTGCCTCATATTTATACTTTTATGTAGCTTCCTCAAGGGGTTACCTTCTAACCATCTTAAACCACTTTCCTTATGTTAGGGCTAACCCACTTTTAACCACTTGTCCACTTAGTAATTTATCCATTAACTTTATTATTTAAATAATTTCTTTTGTATCCACTTTGAATTATAATACACTTATCACTTCACTTTATTATTTAAATAATTTCTTCTTTGCAACCACTTTGACTACTTTGACCTTTTGGGGCTTCTAGATGACTCATGAGGGTTCTCCAACTTATCATGGCCATAAATCTCTAACCATGAGGAGTTATGTGAAGTTCCACATACCACCAGAAATGGAATGACATGTACTATCCATATAGAATAGTCTTACCTTAAAAATATATTAAAACACATACCATTATACATCAAACAAAGTTGGGTCAATTACCCAAACATTTATGCTATCGAAATTCTCTACCAAAATTTCTTCAAGGGTTGACATCAATGAAAACCAACCCAAATAATCAACAATATCCCCATTTGGAATTGATGGAAACACTATGATGAAATAATGAAGTCATATAACTCATTCTCCCCCTGTGACCATCGCTCCCCCTTTAACCATGCGTATGTACTCTTTTTCCAAGAATTTACCTTTTCATCTGATAAGTTGGGTCAATTACCCAAACATTTGTGCTACCATAATTCTCTACCGAACTTTCTTCAAGGGTTGACATCAATGAAAACCAACCCAAATAATCAACAATATCCCCCTTTGGCATTGATGGCAACACTCTGATGAAATAATGAATTCATATCACTCATTCTCCCCCTGTGACCATCGCTCCCCCTTGAACCATGGAGATGTTCTCTTTCTCCAAGAATTTACCTTTTCATCTGATAAATATCTCCCCCTTTTTCATTAATGAAAAATGTATCTTTCCATCCGGGGCTTCTCCCCCTGACTGAACTCTTCCTGAAACCGATCTCCCAACCTGAACTATCCTCTTTATGGTGCTTCCTTGTGTAAATCTAAGACATATAAGATAAGCATTCAAAAACATTCATTTTGGAGTAGAAATTACTCCGAGTCTCTGGAGAAGATACTAAAAGGCTTCCCTTGGAAGTGGTTTTGTAAATATGTCTACCACTTGTTCTTTTGTGCCCACATATTCAACTCTGATGTTGTTCTCTACAACCTGTTCTCGTAGAAAGTGATACTTTATTGGAATGTGCTTCGTCATGGAGTGCATCACCGCTTTTTTTGAGATACTGATGGTGCTTGTATTATCACAATATATTAGAATGGGATCATCATACTCAACATGTATATCTGTCAAAGTTTGTTTTATCCATAGAACCTGAGTACAACATTTTATTGCTGCAATATACTCTGCTTCAACTGTAGATAAAGATATTGATGAATGTTTCTTGCTTAGACAAGATACTAAACACTCACCCAAGTAGAAAATTTATCAACTGATGCTTCGTCGATCATCAATGAAACCTGCCCAATCTGCATATGTGTAGGCAATAAGTGATATATCCTTTCCTTTTGGATACCATAATCCAAACTCTTTTGTTCCTTTGAGATATCTGAAAATCCTCTTCACTGCTAATACATGTGATTCCTTTGGTGCTGCTTGAAATTGTGCCACCTGTACAACTGCCTGCATTTCATTTGGTTTGGATGTTATCACATGTAGTAATCTACCAATCATTGACCTGAATTTCCTTTGGTATGTAGACTTTGAATCATCATCTTTTCTCAACTTGCAATTGGTTTTCATAGGAGTGGAAACTCGTTTGAAATGTTCCATTCTGAACCTCTTTAACATTTCTATGATATACTTAGTTTGATAAATAAAACTCCTTGGTTTCTTTGATGTATCTGAAGACCCAGAAAGAAGGATAGTTCTCCGAGTAATGACATTTCAAATTCATTATGCATATCCTTTTCAAATTTTTGGCTTAACCTGTCATCAATACTTCCAAAAATAATATCATCAACATAAACTTCAATTGATAAAATACTATCTTGAGTTACCTTGATGTAGAGGTTGCTGCCTGCACTTCCTTTTCTGAACCCTGCCTACTGTATATATTTATCCAGTCTAGAGTATCATGCTCTAGGAGCCTATTTTATACATACAAGGCCTTCTTCAATTTACACACATAATATGCATTCTTTGACAACTAAAATATTTGTAGTTGTTCAATGTAGACTTCTTCTTCAAGTTCTCTATTAAGAAAAGATGATTTCACATCCATCTAATACACTTTAATATTCTTGGAGCATGCATAAGCTAAAAGCAATCAGATTTCTTCCATTCTGGCTATTGGGGAAAATGTCTCTTCAAAGTCGATTCCTTCAACTTGTGTGTATCCTTTACATACAAATCTAGCTTTATTCCTTGTAACCTATCCATCTTCATTCAATTTATTTCTAAAAACCCACTTTGTGCCTATCACATTCTTATTCTTTGGTCTTAGAACCAATTCCAAAGTGTCATTCTTGTCTATTTGATCCAATTCTTTATCCATGGCATTATTCCACAATTCATCATTGCTGGTCTCTTCAAAACATCTTGGTTTAATCATAGATAAGAGTGCTAGGTGTGTTTTTTCTTGCGAACATATTCTTCTTCTATCCTTAACTCTAGCATCTTTGTTTCTGATAATTTGATTTGAAGGATGATTCTTCTGTACTTGTTTTATAGGTATCTTTGGAGGCACTTGCTGAACTTGCTATTCTACTTCTTTCCGATCCTCTTCATCTTCCCCTTCTACTTCTTCTTCATCTTCTGCTTCTTCGTAAAGTTGTTCCATTAATTCATTTTCTTCTTCCTTTAATTCTCATCCACTTGTTTCATCAATTGTTACATTGATGCTTTCCACAACTTTGTTCAACCTCAGATTGTAACACTTGTATGCTTTCCTTGTACTTGAGTAACCAACAAGTACTTCTTTGTCCACATGAGAGTCAAAATTTTCCATTCTTCCATATTCTCTTTTGATGTAGCATTTTCTTCCAAATACTTTGAAGTGCTTCACATTTGCTGGTATTCATTTCCATAGCTTGTAGGGAGTTTTATCATTGTTGTTTATGAGCATTACTAATTTACTCTGTTTTGAATGTGAATTGTTGTATGCACTGCATGTGTCCAAAAAATATTTGTCAATTTGGAATCCATTTGCATTGTTTGAGTCATTTCCTATACTGTCATGTTCTTTATTTCAACAAGTCCATTTTGTTGAGGTGTCCTAGCAACAAATAATTTCCTTTTTATTCCATGCTTGCTGCAATAGTCCATAAATTCCTTTGAAGTGAAATCTCCTCCATTATCGAATCTCAAATATTTTATTTTTGAATCCATTTCATTTAAAACCATCTCCTTGTAGACTTTGAAGTTTTCAAAAGCTTCTGACTTATTCATTTTAAACCTTTTGTTGTAGTTGGTCTAACTAGATCATTATGCACAATTTCCAGTGGTCTTATCATTGAGTATTCCTTTGTCTCTGAACCACTCTCTGAACCAATATATGAATCCATGCTCTCATCCACAGTCATATATCTGTCCAAACCTTCTCAGTGTTCTTACAAATCCATCTATGTCCATATTATCCAAGACACTAATGCACAACTATCCATAATGTTGACCCATTTATCACTATACTATCATAAAGTATTTAATACTACAACTGATTGTCCTTATGCTAACTGAATGCTCTGGATGTGTCTACTCAAACTCTGCAAATTGCTCGAAGGATGGTTCTTTGGTCTGTCACAACTATATCATAGACTCCCCCTGTATAATATTCGTATTAGGGAGTCTCTAAGTTGGATGGCTCAGAACAATTCCTTCTCTGACATATATTCATCATCATCTTCATTTATATATTCATCATCTCTCTAAGATCTGACTTATTTCTTTCTGTCTGTGGATTCATCTTTCACTAGAATGCCTGAAAGTACAATCTCTTGAACCTGTTCCTTATTTACCTGTCCTTCTTTTCTTTCAGCTATTTTCCAAACCTTTTTGTATCTAATATCTTTCTTTTTCTTTATAGAATTTTATTCATCTCGTTTTATTGTCAATCTTGTGATCTATGGGACCTAGTCTTTGTTTACCTATTCTTCTTGTTTTCATATCCATACTTTCTTATATCTGATATCAATGTTCTCTTTCATGGAAGTATCTATCATGATTTTACAATCACTAGATATGTGTCCATAGTTATGAAATTTGTAACATTCAATGTTACGTGGGGACACATAGGCATTTCTTGCTTGAACATTTATTTTATAATCCCTACAATCTGCAACCTTATGTCCACAATTAGTACAATAAAAACAATGACCATAAAATAAACTTGCATACCTCGGAGTGAATGATCTTCTTTGTGGTGTAGTCCTTCTGAATTTATTCCTTGATTGATCATGATCATAATTAAAGCTTGTTTGTGTCTTGAACATGGATGGTCTTCTTGAAGATGTATCTTCAATAATTTTCTTAGATTCTGGTTGACCATGATTCCTTCCTTTGAGTACTTCTGCATAACTCTTTCTATTTTCTTGATTCTACTTTTCTAGCAACCTAGAGTGCTTCTCTTCATTCTCTATAACTGAAGTGGATGTTTTTGTCTCTTCAATGTTCTTTTTGAACTTGACGATTTTACTTCTCAATGTTGCAACTTCTTCTTCAAGATTCTCAACCTCTTCTTCTTTCTTCATTATTTGAGACTTCATGACTTCTTCTGTTATTTTCGCTTCTTCAAGATGAATTTTTAATGTGATTATTTATTCTTCAAGTCTTTTCTCTTCTTGACCAAACTCTTCCTCAAGATGGTTTAGATCGTTAGTTCTTTCCTTAAGATGATTTGTCAATATATTCTCTCTCATTTCTACGTCTTCCTTCTGTGTTGCTATGTTGGCTTCCAAATACTTCTTTTGATATTAAATATTTTCTTTGATCTTTCTAGCTTCTTCTAGCTGAGTTCTTAAGTTCTCAATGACCTGTTGGGCTTCTTCAAGAATGTGAAAACTTTCCTTTTGTTTCATCAATTCTTTCTTTTGTGAATTGTCTTCTTATCTTTCTTTTAGTAGTTCACATAAAGAACTAATCAATTCTACTTCATAATTGTCTTCTTTTTCAATTAGTTTTTCTGTCTCATTTCCTTCATGGAATTCTATTTCAAGATTTCTTCATTTTCACAATTAAAGAAAAAAAAACATACCTCTGTGGATTATGTACTCTTCATATTCTGCATCTGTTTGATATGGTGAACATATTTCTTCTTGATTTGTACTTGCATCTTCTTTGGCATTTTCTGAATTTGCGACGGGTGAAGAATATATGTCATGTAACTTATTCCAAAGTTCTTTTGCTGATGAAAATTTACCAACCTTTTATCTTACCAGATTAGGTAATCCTTCCAGATGAAATCCATTTCTATTTTGTTATTCTTCTTCAATTCCTTCTTGGCTACAGTCTTTTCCCTTTTTGAACTATCATATCCTGTAACAACTGATAGCCAAATATAATACCTCTATCCGTGTAAAAATAATTTCGTCCTTCCACTCCATAACTCATACTTTAAACCATTCTGACCATTAAAAAGTGGTACTCCATTCTTAGAATAATCCATGATCTCCTTCCAGTGGTTAAATTGTTTCCTGAAGGAACCCGCTCTGATACTAATTGTTGGATTAGTGAGAAGGGGGGTGAATCAGTAATAGATAAATGTAATCCTTTTTAACCATAAAATGCAAGTGTTATATCAATGTATCATTATCATCCAATAGTTTCAGAGTAAACAAACAATGAACAAATGAGCAATCATACACATACACAATACCCCAATGTTTTTATGTGGAAACCCAAAGAGGGAGAAAACCACAAAATGATTTTTCTTATATGTATTTAATAATTACATTCATTGGAAGCACCAACTTCCTTTTTTTGTCAACTGCAATTGGAAGGAGGCTCCAACCCCCTAGTTTCTCAGGCTACAACCTAAGGGAATCCATAACTCCCCAATTTTCTAGCTACGACCAGAAGTAGGCTACAACCCCCTATGTTCTTTGGATACAACCGGAAGGTGGTTACAACCACCTATCCTTTCCCTGTCCAACCACAATAAAATATAAGTAGAATTATGGAACCACTGTCACACTATCACTGTGAGATATATTGTTGTAAACTTGTACCAATCAACCTGCACAAAACAACCTATACCAACCTCTACCAAACAACCTGTAACCAACCTGTACCATAAACAAGTGCATCAACCATGCACCAACTTGTACCTCAACCTGTACCATCAATGAGTGCATGAACCATGCACCAAATATGTACCAATCATGCATCAAATACACATAAATTATCACTCATGAAGATGTACTAACATCATCAACTATACACCTCATGTATGTGCCAACTCATCAACTACTTGTCTCAACCATGTAGAAAACATGTACCTCAACCAAAAGCCCTCATCAATTTCATCATCCAAATATGATTTGTAACTCTGTAATAGACCTAGTGTATATGATGACATGCCTGCAAACCTTCCTTAACTTTAACAACAAGAGACTAGCATTTTCATCAAACTTTACTTCAGTCTCAAATGACTAATTTTGGATTAGTCAACAACCCTAAATTGAAATAATCATAATTGTGTACCTGTAATGAATGAAGATCTTAAAATAGTACACTATTCTTCGGTGTCTTTTATGCAATTCCTCCAAGTTTCACTACTTGGAACCTCTCAGAAAATGAGTTATATAAAAAATGACATACCTTATTGAATTATGACTTATTCTAGAGAGATAACTTGTAGAGCATGAACCATTCAAAATATTTATTGTATGGATCTAAAAATGGTACACAAAATACTAAATATAGTAATATAATCAATACATTTTGTCTTAATGAATTTGGATTTGTTATGAAGAAGTTATGACGTTTTTACTTGAAACACCTGTTTTAGACTAGTTTCAAGACTAGCCACAAACCCTATTTTCCACGGAGTGTAACTCCAAAAATGCAATGAACCACAAGATGAAATTTTTAGCACAACTACTTGTATATGTTTCCTCAATGTCCTCCATATTTTGTGGTATGAAGAATTCTAGAAAAAAAGTTATTTCGAAAATGGTGAGATGACTTGTAAATAACATACCTTAGAAAGCATCATCAAAATAATTTATCCTCCCTTGAATTTCGGCCTTCTTTACTTCACCTTCCCTCTGAAATTCACCTTAGATATATTTTTGTTACCTCAGTCCATTGTATATATTAAATATGCTCAAGTGTAATTAAATGAGAGACCATTGTCTCTTATTTATACTATTATGTAGCTTCCTCAAGGGATTACCTTCTGACCATCTTAAATCACTTTCCTTATTTTAGGGCTAACCCACTTCTAACCACTTGTCCACTTAGTTGTTTATCCATTAACTTTATTATTTAAACAATTTCTTTTGTATCCACTTTGACTTATATTACACTCATCACTTCACTTTATTATTTAAATAATTTCTTCTTTGCAACCACTTTTACTACTTTGACCTTTAGGGGCTTTTAGATGACTCATGAGGGTTCTCCAATTTCTCATGTACATAACTCTCTAACCGTGAGGAGTTATGTGACATTCCACATACCACTAAAAATGGCATGACATGTACTATCCATTAGAATATTATTAGCTTAAAATATATTAAAACTCATACCATTATACATCAAACAAACTTGGGTCCATTACCCAAACCTTTGTGCTACCGAAATTCACTATCAGACTTTCTTCAAGGGTTGACATCAATGAAAACCAACCCAAATAATCAACAAAAAGGTACATATGTTCTTTAGAGATACAAGAAGTAGAATATTTGGGTCATATTGTTTCTTGGAAAGGGGTCAAGGAGTATCCTCAAAAGATTCAAGATATCACAAAATGGTTGATTCCTAAGACCATCAAGAGTCTTAGAGGATTTTTGTGTCTTAGATGATATTTTAGGAAATTTGTTAAGAATTATGTACGCATTGCAATCCCGCTAAAATATCTCTTGAATAAAAAATCATTTTGATGGAATGAAAATGCTACCTTGGCATTCTCACTCTTAAAGGATGATATGTCTTTTACATTGGTTTTGGAAACACCTAATTTTGGTAAAACATTCATATTCAAATCTGATGAGTTAGGAAAAGGAATTGGAAAATTATTGATGCAATAAGGGAATTTGTTGTCTTTTACAAGTAAAATATTCAAAATGGAAAAGACGAAATCCACCTATGAAAAATAAATCACATTGATTTTACATGCAATAAAAAATTGTGACAATATCTAATTGGGAGGAATTTTAAAATCAAGATAGACCATGATATCCTATAGTACTTTTTGGATAAAATATTATTGTCAAAAGAGAACAAAAAATGGGTAGAAAAAATCCGAGGGATTGATTTTGAAATAATCTACAAAAGGGGGGAGGACATGTGGTAGTATATGCTCTTTCCATAATTGAAGAAGACTCTACTTTATATTTTATCACATCTTCAATTCCCGTGTGGTTGGAGGAAAATCATCATGAATGGGAGGATCAAAATGGTACTATATAGAAATTTCAATCTCTAAAAGAAAGGAAGAGATCTATAGAACACTGGGAGTGGAAAAAAATTATCCTCTAGTACAAGGGTTGATTGATAAACAAGGGACTTATAGCCCGCTCGCTTCACCAATAGGAATACTTTGTGGAATTTACTTTTGATATCTATTTGTCTAACTTATGCAAAGATCTATGTTCTCCAAATGGATACAAGAAATTTGTTCTCAGTTAGTTCTAAGTTAGTTCTAAGTGCAACTACTCTTCAAGATTAGAGGTATGTATTTCTCTCTAGTGTAACCTACACATATCAAACATCTAGTAACACAAAAATAATTAGGATAGTAAAACCCAAAACTTAGAAAATACTATATCACTGAGAACTCTGTCTTTAGTGCAACTCCTTTACAAATTGATGTCTGGCTTAACTAAATCTATCAAGATGATAAAGTTGAAGACTATGCTTCTTTGATCATTGTAGGAACATATAAGATTTACTTGGCTTTGGTTTCAAGGATTGTTTACTACTTTGGTACCATAGGTTAATAATAACCATCAATGATTTTAGGTCACTCTGCTTCTATTTCCAAAAATAGATCAACCTCTATTGTGTTAATATAACAATGCATAATCTTCAGACTTGTTTCTAGAGAAAATGAACAATGCTACTAGCTTGCTATGCCATTTTTAGACATCTAAGAACTTAGGTCAATGGATCAATATAAGTAAATGGTACTATATATATTTATATTATTTAAATTAATATTATATTATTTAAATTGATATTATATTTATGAATAAATACTTATTAAATAAATAAATTCAGGGCACAATTCCCTCACAAGTGAATGATGTTTCTCATACCAAACTATCATGTATCTGTACTCAGGTCCCTTTTGTTAGCACCTGGTAATTTATTTGGACTATTTCAAAGAAACAACAAGGTAACCTCAAACCAACGTTAAGTTGTATCCTCACCTATACAACTAGAGAGGGCTCTCTCAAATATGTAAAAGACTGAAGAAAAAAAAAATATTTATCAATAGGCACACAGAGGTCAGATTGTGCCATAGGAAATGTTTTGTTTTTTTGTTTAAAGGGTTTATAGGACAAACAATAGAAGGGAACCATTGGGAAATGATGTCAAAGTTTGAACTTTAAAATATTGAATCAATAGTTGGTGATGCACTCTCAGAAAGTAAAGGCAAAGTAAGTATCGTTTTTCAACAAATTATCAATTTTGTGATGACAATAGAAAAACAAAGGATAGCCCATTACAATAAGAGCACCTAACAAAGGGTGAATTATTAATATAATTTTAGAATAAAAACATAAAGGAGATAAATCTCCATAGGCAGAACACCAAATTTACATGAATTCTGAACATGAAATCTTTAACATTTGAAGTGTTTACTGTATGAATGGATCATGAAATGCAGATGAATTCCAAACATTTACTCAGCTAAATACTAGAAAGAACAAACAATGATGGAGATAAGAATTAATAGGAAAAAAATACTGAGGACAACACCGTGATGAATCTTTGCCTCCAAAAGCACAATACTTCTATATTAATTCATAAACATGTTCTGAGAATTTGATACACAATCCAATATCCTTTCTGGCTCAAAGTCCTCCCCCCCTTCTACATTGTGAATAACCTCTTATATATCTAAAACAATTACAACAAATCTATACAAATAGAAATAAAAACCAAAATATATGGGATCATCCCATCAAATGTTGCTTGTCTGTAGCTCAGAGGATCTTCTTTCCATGCAAGCTTATTTGATATTTTTAATATCCATATCAATCCAGCTAGGTTGATCTTCCTCGATGCCTTTGGCTACTTCAACTTTAGCCACCTCTTTTATTTGTTTGTCTCTTATTCTTCTACTATCTTGTGTGTTGTCTTCTTCCTCATATTTATCTATATTAATGATCAAATCTTTTAGAACAGGGTTTAACCTAATCTCTGTTCTTAACCTTAGTTTATTAGTAGATTCTGTATGAGGATTTTTCGTTATGGCTTGTGCAACATGCCTTTCTCCCTCTTTATCTGGAACTACTAGAAATGATTTTGTCATATTCTTCGAACCTTCTAATTTGATGAAAACAACTGAGTCTTTCTCTTTCATTAAAATTTTCCCGTTATCATCCTCTGGTTCATTAGGAAACATGGGAATGTTTTATCCCATAGCCACACACAAACTGAATAAAAATGAGTAGGATGAACTGGATGGGTGATTTAATTTGTAGATATTTCGCTCTAAAATAAACCATTAACTTCTCTTTATGATATCTCCCAAAACAGAATGATACTACCTATCTTTGAGAAAAATACGTAATCAATCATAATCATTGGCTACTAGCTAATGATCCTCTGGGAATAGTGACCTCCATGCTGTCACGTTCTCCATGATTTTTCAGCCGTAAATACTCAATGATGGTTATTTGATTTTGACAATTTCAAATCATTAAGATTTATTTGGCAGTGCTTATGTGTGCGTTTGGCACTACATGGATGAATGGTGTGCAAGCATGGTCCTCATGACTTTCACCTTTGATGACTTGGATTGAAATCAAACTTTGTTTTCACGTGTAGCTCTCAGATTGGATCCTTGACATGATATTAGAATGTTATTTTGGAGGTTGTCGAGGGTGGTTTGGATCCACACCTCTCTAACTTCTGCAATCAATAACAAATTTCCACATACCCTACAATCTATACCACTGTTTGAATTGTGGAGACTGCTTTACACATTAAACTTCAATCATTTTGTAATTCTGCAATATACAAGAGGCGTCGATCTGTTTGGTGATATTTGGTTTGGATGTCCTCATTGCAATATGCATTATCCTGCTATTTTAGCACCCCCGCTAAGGTTTCTTCGGTCTGTCAAATTAAGGTTCTTCTTAGCACACTTAGAAATGGTGCTATTTTTTCCTATTTTTTGAAAGAAGATCAAACAAGAAATACTAAGATAGGCTCCTACTGGGGATGGTGTCCTCCCTATGAGGCACCAAAGAAATCACTGACCAGGTGCCTGATTCATTGATCTGATCGTAATCCTAAAACCTGCAACTTGTGATTTATCCCACAAAAAACAAACTCTACAACTGAAAAAAAAAATGCAATCCAAACTACTGCAAACTGATATTTGAAGATGAAAAGAATCAATAATGTAATCAAATGTTAAATGTTGTCAACACACTTCTGAAAATCATAATTAAAAACTACTAAAACATGCTCATAGTGCTGAGCTTATTTAGGCACACCCGTACCTACCCTAAGCTACTTCGTGAGCTTCTAAATCAGGTAAAATAAAAAATCGAGTGCATCCATATAAGAACTTTGTCAACTATTCGACCTCCTTGCTTACACTCCTTTAGAGGAAAAATAAGAAGCCTACTTAGCAACCACTCCCATGAAAACTTGCAAATAGATTCAATTTTGAAAAAATTCAAAAGCCTAGGGTCGCTTGGTGACTCTAAGAAAACTGCAAAAGGATCCTCAAATGAATACATAAAATAATAATATGGTATTAACCTCTCAACTGCATCTTTGCTTTCATGTAAATCCAATTGTTGACAGTCACCAAAGCACTGGAAATCTACATTGGACTGTTGTAATAAAAGATCTTTTGGGAACAAAGATATAGCTGATTTTGACATTAACCCATGATCACTTTTACTTTCATACTTACAACTGATTATAGGCTGTGACATGTGACTATTAAAAACTTCCATATAATCATCTATTGGGTCATGAAAAATGGTAATAAATTGTCGTTGATTTATAATTTCCAAATATGGATTCATATGACCTTCTTCCAGCTTAAATTTATCTGCCTCGTTAACAATTTTAAAACTTTTATTCAAAAGATTGAATGAAGAAAAAAATAATGGAACAGAGTTGTCTTGAGTTGAGTCACAATGCTCTTTATGTCCAATAACATAAGTATGATATTGTTGACTTGTAACATTTTGAAAATTATCCTTTAGTAATTGGACTGAGGAAACACACAAGGGTAAAGTCCCTTTGCCTAATTTGATACTTTCCTCATTGATCCAGGTGGATATCGGTGGCCACCCACCTTTTCCAACTGGCTCAAAACAGTTTTCTGGCAATTTTGGCAATTTACTATTTTTAGCAGGTTTTAACTTCCGGGGCCATTTT
>JZKD02S1835010.1:84495-116222 GCA_000966675.3 Picea glauca | reverse complement strand
AGGTTTTTGGATGTATATGACTTTTGGCATTCTCGTCTATTGTAAAAAGGCCTCTAGATCCTCATTGTAATCATCTTCTCACATATGCGAGTAGCAGCCACATCTCTTCTCAGAGATAAGCTACCATCGCCCTAGCTAGTTTATTTCCATTCTTTCTGTAAGCATATTTCAATCATTTGTTATTAAGGAAATGAAGTCTTATTTCCGCTTCATCTCTGCGTTTATTTGTATTTCTGTATTTCATTGTGTTCCTACATAAATCCGGATCACTCATGTTCTCCATTGCTACCACAATTAAAGTCTACAAGCTGACTATTTTCCTTGGATTGCTGAAAACAATCATTTTCTGATGGATGAAATGCAGTTTCTTGTTCTGAATAGGAAATCTCAAAATCAACAATATAGTAATCAACATATTCATCATACTTAGGAAATTCAACTACATCTTCAATATCATCAATCATGAAAACTATACCATCAACTTTCTCTTTAACAAATTCATTTGTACTTTTACCTTTATGACATTCCTTACTGAAAATTTTGAAATAATCCATGGCTAAATCGTTTCTCTACTCATGATGACATAAACCCAAATTCAAATCAACATCAAAACCATTTGGGCCAACAACCTCTTCTTGAAAATTTGAAATACATTTCTCAACAAAAACATCAGTGTTTTAAACTTCAATAGCTCGCATAATATTTTCACCCTTCGGTTCAAATTTCAGATCATTTGTTTGTTTTTTATGTTCACTATCATATCCTTCAACATCCAACTTTTTGTCCTCAACCTGATCTTGAAACTTTCCACAAGCTGACAAATTTTCTTCAACCTTTTGGGCATCAGTGAACATTTACTGCAAGGTGATAGACTTCCTTTCCAAAAGAAGCAGAGACAGGTTTGGAGAGAGAGTTGTTGCATAGTGGAGCATGGAAACAACTTCAGTGGGTTAAGTTTCTTTGGGAAAGTTGTAATAAATACTGGAAAACCTCCTTCTAAACGTAGAAACAATTTCACTTCTCTACCTTTTCATGGCATAAAACTTTGTAAGATGTAGATCCAAATATTTCCTCTTTCCCCAAAATTTCAAAAAGACATTTTTCAATTCCTCCCATGAGATAATTGTCTCTGGCTGCAAGTGTTTAAACCAATCTTTGATATCCCCTTTCAAGGATTGAGAGAAATCCCTCATATAAACATCATCATGATCAAACTCAAACAAATATATAAAGTGTTCAAAAGCTTGGATGTGCTTTTCAATAGAAAGGTTATTGGTTTCTCCACCGAACTTAGGTAGGTATTTGTGGTGTTTTGGAGGAAAACCATGAAGAATAGAAGGAAATTTTAAAGTTTTGTATCGATCCAATATTTTAGAGGGAATATTATTAAGTAGAGGAGATGGTGAATCAACTTTGGCTTCATGAGATTCAAAAAAATGAATATGGTCATCATATGATTCGGGAGAAGGACCTTGTTCATAGTCAACAACGTAAGAAGAAAGTGTGTCTACATTTTTTAAACAAGGATATATGAATGTAGCTTTATGGTCTTCGATTGAATGTAACAAGTAAAGATATATTCTTTTGAAAAACTCAGGAAAGGACAAAAATATACTGATGAAACATGAAACTACTTCCTGGAGAAAACTCAATCTTATGTACTTGGTCTTTCCACTGTTTTCTTTCATATATTTGTCAACAGGTCTCGTTCTCCAGTGGAGTCTCTGAATCTGATTTAAAGCTCGATTGGAGTCGTGAGGTGAATGATACAACCTACATGTGTTTGGATTTTGTTCACCATCATAATTCAAATCTAAACTTTGTCGTTTATCCTAGGGAAGATTTCACCTTCACTCCTCGACAACAGAGCCATAAATGTTAGCACTTGGTAATTTCTTTGGTCCGTATCAAAGAAACCCCAAGGTATCCTCAAACCAACTTTAATTTGTATCCTGGCCTACACAACTAGAGACGACTCTCTCAAATATGTAAAATACTGAAAAAATAAAAAATATTTATCAATAGGCACAAAGGTCAGATTCTGCCATAGGACATGTTTTTTGTTTTGTTTAAAGGGTTGATAGGACAAACGAGAGAAGGGAACCATTGGGAAATGGGGTCAAAGTTTGAGCTTAAAAATATTGAATCAATAGTTGGTGATGTACTCTCATAAAACAAAGGCAAAGTAAGTATCGTCTTTAAGCAAATTATCAATTTTCGGATGATAGAAAAAAAAGAGAGGACAACCCATTACACTAAGAGAACCTAACAAAGGGTGAATTCTTAATATAACTTTAGAAGAAAAATAGAAAGGAGATAAATGTCCATAGATAGAGCAATGAATTTAGCTGAATTATGAACATGAAATCCTTAACATTTGAACAAGTATTTACTATATGAATGGAGCATCAAATGCATATGAATTCCTAACATTTACTCTTACTTAAATACTATAAAGAATAGACAATGATGGAGATAATAATTAACGAGAAAAACATACTGAGGACAACACCGTGATGAATATTTTCCTCCAAAATCACAATACTTCTATATTAATTCATAAATATGTTTTGATAATTTGATGCACATTCCAAAATCCTTTCTGGATCAAAATCCTACCCCCCTCTTTCTACATTAAGAATAATATCTTATATAGCTAAAACAATTACAAAAATCTACACAAATCAAAATAAAATCTAAAATATATGGGATCATCCCATCAAATGTTGTCTATCTGTAGCTCACATGATCTTCTTTCCATGCAATCTTATTTAAGATTTTAATCTTCATATCAAGCCAGATAGGTTGATCTTCCTTGATTCCTTCGACTGCTTCAACTTTAGCCACCTATTTTGGTTGTTTGGCTCTTTTGCTTCTACTAGCTTATGTGTTGTATTCATCCTCAGATTTATTTATATTAATGATCAAATATTTTAGAACATGGTTCAACCTGATCTCTATGCTTAACCTCAATTTATTAGTAGATTTTGTATGAGGTTTTTTCATTATGACTTGTGCATCATGTCGTTCTCCCTCTTTATTTGGCACTGCTGGAAATTATTTTTTCATATTCTTTGAACGTTCTGATTTTTTGAAAACAACCGAGTCTTTCTCTTTCATTAAAATTTTCCCTTTAGCATCCTCTGGTTCGTTAGGAAACATGATCATGTTTTCCCCTATAAACGCACACAAACTGAATAAAAATGAGCAGGTTGAAATGTATGGGTGATTTAATTTAAAGATATTTTGAAATAAATAATTAACTTCTATTTATGATATCTCCCAAAACAGAATGATACTACTTGTCTTTGAGAAAAATCCGTAATCAATCATTATCATTGGCTACTAGCTAATGATCCTATGGGAATAATGACCTCTATGTTGTCACATTCTCCATGATTTTCAGCTATAAATAGTCAATGATGGTTATTTGATTTTGGCAATTTCAAATCATTAATATTTATTTGGCAACGCTTGTGTTTTCATTTGGTACTACGTGGACGAATGGTGTGCAAGCATGGTCCTCGTGACTTTCCCCTTTTATGATTTGGATTGACATCAAGATTTTTTGTCACGCGTATCTCTCAGAGTGGAACCTTGACGTGATATTAAAACATGATTTCGAAGGTTGTCGAGGGTGTTTTGGATCCACACTACTCTAACTTCCGCAATCAATCAAAAATTTCCATGTACCCCACAATCTATACCATGGTTTGAATTGCAGAGACTGCTTTACACATTAAACTTCGATCATTTTGTAACTCTGCAATAGACAGGAGTCGTCTATCTCTTTGATGTTCTATGGTCTGGATGACCTCACTGCAATATGCATTAGCCTGCTCTTTTAGCGCCCCCCCAAGGTTTTTTTGGTCTGTCAAATTAAGGTTTTACTTAGCACACTTAGAAATTGCACTATTTTTCCCTGTTTTTTGAAAGAAGATCAAACAAGAAATAGTAACACCTTCAACTTGAATACTAATTCAACCACACATAAATGAGTTGGAAGCCACCAAAAACACATATATGAAATGGTTATGGATTAATACATGTGAAAAATGGATTTATTAAGTAAACCATCCATGAAATTAAACTTAGCTCAATGAACTAGACTCATGTTCTTTCAATGGTCTACTTTAAAAATAAAATAGCTTGGTGCCTCTTTAATTATTATTTAAATTGTAGCAACGATAAAGGATGAAATATAGATATCCCTACAATATCACTCCCATAATGACCCTATAAAAAAATCCAACAAAAAATAATGTGTGTGTGTGTGTGTGTCTCCAAGACTTAAGAAAATGTGAAACTGTTAATAAGAATGTCAACCTAGGAAGCATCATAACAGGACCAATCACATTTGTATTTGTGTGAGATGAAAGGAAAGTTATCATGTGATAATTGTATTTATTGAAAGGTGGTTAATGAGACAAATAA
Organism: Picea glauca; assembly: GCA_000966675.3. Taxonomy (NCBI): domain Eukaryota; kingdom Viridiplantae; phylum Streptophyta; class Pinopsida; order Pinales; family Pinaceae; genus Picea; species Picea glauca. The sequence goes on along the minus strand of JZKD02S1835010.1, from coordinate 111,788 downwards.
ACCAATGCCAAATTTTCAAGGTAACAAGAATTAAAACAAATTTTAAGATTTGAGTATGTGGCCTGAATTACCACTCTAGCATAAGGGAAAAAAAATAAATTCCATTCACTCATATGTAGGTAGAGGTAGGTTGAACCATAGGAAGTCATAGGCCATATTACATTGGTGTGTTGGGCTTATGGCCTACATAGACCATGGAACACCTCCAAGATTCCAAAATCAACCTATATGGCCTATATCTGTCAATTTTTCCAAGCATATTCAACCCTTGGTATGCTCTGATACCATGTTGATTTTCCCAAGCAAATTCAACCCTTGGTATGCTAGGATACCATACAAATATTTTACCTCTCTACTAAAAAACTGATAGTTATCTCAAATAAAATCTATTTATCTACTAAAAGAACAATTGAGTAATCAACTAAACATGCTGCAAAAGAAGAAATAAGAAAACCGAATCAAGCACATAAGAAAACCAATAATTTCAGGTGAACAACCCCTAGAAAATCCCCAAAGGGGAAGTGAATCCAATGATGATTTTATTAAGTTCAATTCAAGGCTCGTGTAGCAAGTAAAATGGCCCATTGAGAGAATTATACACAATCGAGAAGCCTGGAAAGTCCTATGTTGTTGTACGACCCTGTACCAACACATTTTACAATGCATCTGTGACTTTCCCTTCTCTATCCTGTGAATGTCCATGACTTGTCCTTCTCTGACCCACGGATATCCACGACTGTCTACTCTGAGACCCGTGGATGTGTATGGAGAGCTCATATGACAAGAATCGTACGACTCTGTTCTTTCCTCTAGTCTCTGTCCTTTGAAACCCACCTGTGGCTACTTCTTCTCTCTCTTCTCCTTGAACTATATGAAATCTAGATGAAATTCCTTATCTACCTATCAAGATCTTGAATCAAATTCTTTTGTGATTCAACCCTCTCATCAATACTTGGATGAACTCTCTTCACCCAACCAGTGAGATCTCCTCACTCTAGTGTAAGAAAAAGTCCTTCTTTTCTCTTACACTCTTTAATAGCAAAAATCCTTCTTTGCTATTGTCAACATTGGTGTTTCAATAAGTCTCTCAAAACTGTATCTCACACAAGTCCCTACCTTGGTTTCTCACCAAGCCTCTTGACCTCGACCTCCCATCAATAGTCCCGACTGTGTAGAATCTCCCAACACAAGTGAATTCCTCTCGAAGTGGCTTCTCCTATACCCCAACCTTGCTTTTATAATCATGCATTATAATCTATTTCTAATATTCAAAGTGATCTACAGTTTAGATTACTTATCACACTCACTTAATATTTAGATTATATGTTGCATCCTAAGCATGTCCTTAAATAACTCAAATCACTAATAATTACAATTTTACTTTAATTAATTCTTTCTAACTAAAGTAAACTCAAGACTAGAATATGTTCGACTACTTCCACATGCAAAACACATGCCTATGTGGAAGTACCTATCTAATGCAACCCAAACATTAAAACTCCCTCTTACCGAGGAAGGTACTTCTACCACCTGGATTTTTCTCTATCTTCGCTACCATATCTACTACCATGTCTGCTCTCCAATACACCTAATTGAATGCTCCCTTTGACATAGAAGCTATCCCTTCCATGATGGTAAAAACTGTCTCTAAAGACCCACTACCTTTGAACATGATCCTAAACATCTCCTACTCATGAGTATCATGCATGACCATCTCACACCATGAATCCTTCTTGACTGAATTGGAAGAGTGATCCTTCCAACCTGAACCAGAAGGTTGACTCCCTCAAAGTTGATCAATATTCATAGTTACCTGCTCCCTATTCTTTGTAACTATGCTACTGGAAATTTCTCGCATAGGATGTCCCTTTATCCTGTACAAGTTTCTCTCTCTAAATCCAAAGAAAACAACTTTGTCTGAGCTATAGCCTTTGGGAATAATAAGCACCTTTCCATCCTGGAAATATATGTAAACTCCATTCTTCTCAATCATTGAGACTGATATCACACTCCTCTTAGTTATAGAACCCATAACACATCATGTACACTCATTGTGTCTCATGACTCCATCCAGAATGACATTGTTCCAAATCCCTTCACTGTATGCTTGGTCCCCATACCAAATTACACATGTATATCTAAGTCAATCTCTGTGAAGTTCTCAGACACCTCTCATGCTCATGTCATATTACATGTAGCTCCACTATCTATCAACTATGCATCAATTGATATGATTCCCACAGAAGTCTGAGAAACCAGTAAGAACTTTGTCTGTTCAAACTTCTTGCAAAACTTGTCCACTTGAGCCTTTGTCGATGCAACTACCTCTGATTTCATTTCGTTTCCCCCCTTCCTCTTGTGCATACATTTCCCTGCATAATATCCAAACTTGTGACATGTAAAGAACTTGAATTTTATCATCTCCTTCTTATTCTTTCCATGTTTAGTAGTTGTCTCTCCACTGTAAATATTCTTAAACTTTCCATTCCTTGCATGACTGACAAGAGAAAATTTCGCATCATGGATCCTCTTCAAACCATCCATGGACTCTAACTGATTCTCCTTCTGAATACAATCAGTCCATAGTCTATCAAACCCTCGCACTATCACTTGTGCACATATCCCCTACAGAAACGGTTCCCAAGACTTGGGAAGAGCTCTCAATGCTACATTCATCAACTCAACATATTTTATTGTCTCGCCAATCACTGCAAGACGATCTCGAATATGTGTAATATTCATAAGATAATTCTCAACCATGTCCTCACTAGACATCCCAACAACTTGAAGCTGGTGCTTTAAATGTAGAAACCTTCATTTATTCCTATTTTGGTATAGACTCACCAAAGCATCATACATTTCCTTGGCAGATTTCTTCTTAGAAATGTGCAGAATCAAGTGATTCTTTAACTATTCTAGAAACACCCACTTGGCCTTCAGTTCCTTCTTCTTATGAAACACCAATTCCTATAGATCCATAGGAGTTGTAACCAAAACCTCAACATACTCTTTGAGGTCATTCTCCTCTAACATAAGAATAATCCTTTCCTTCCAATCTTGGAAGTTTTTTTCCCCTTCTAACTTTTCCTTAATATTCAATGTGTTCACCATCTTCAAGATCTGATATGATAACACTATGTTGGAACTACCATGTACTACCCTATACAGGATATCTGCGACTTGTCCTTATTTGACCCATAGATATACACGACTTTTCCTTATTTGACCTACGTATGTTCATGAATGTCTACAATGTGACTCACACATGCCTCTGTATAACTACAAAGACACTTGGTCTTCCCAAACCTATTGTTGAAAATTTATCCTTTGATTTCCTCTACTAGTTATCTACCTCATACAATATGTCCTCTTGATTTCCTCCCTACAGAGACTAGGCTCCCTCTTTCCTTCAAATCCTCGGCTCTGATACCATGTTGATTTTCCCAAACAGATTCAACCCTTTGTATGCTCTGATACCATGTTGATTTTCTCAAGTGGATTCAACCGTTGGTATGCTCTAATACCATGTCGATGTTTCACCACTCTACTCAATAACCAATATTTATCTCAAATAAAATAACTTTATATACTAAAATCACGACTAAGTAATCAACTAAACATGCAACAAAAGCATAAACAAGGAAACCAAATCAAGCACACAAGGACACCAAGAATTTTAGGTGAACAAACCCTGGAAAAAACCCGAAGGTAAAACCAATGCAATGATGCTTTTATTAAGGTCAATTTAGGGATCCTTTATGTTAAGTACATGAATGGATCTGCAAATATACTTCATAAATAACCAAGAATAATGAAAAACATTCACCAAAATATTAAACATAAGAATGTAGACAAAACCCTTGAGGTAGGGTAACGCCATATATTAATCCTTATGGAAGGATAAAATATTCAAGCAATCCTTGCTTCTGCAATCACAATATTCTTCACTCTACATCAATAATTTTCTTACACTTCTTTATATAACATTCTCTATCTTCTAGGAACATTCTAGATAAGGAATCTTCTAGAAAGCCTATTTATTGTATCTAACTCACATAGTGGACCTTATTTAATAATATAGTGGACCTAGTTCACCTTACATTGAATGACCTCCACTAATAATACATAACCACATTCTCATTGGGTACCTCCCTATCTACCCAATATTACCTTCCTAGGTATACTACATTCCATACCCATTCACATGTTTCATCCTCGAAACACAGGAAAAACCCATACAATATGATCGGCTAAGAAATGTATCCAACTGGTACCAAGTATGACCATCCATCCATCCTAATGGGAGATGAAAATGATGTCCAACTTCTTCCTTACCACCTTGATATTGATCTGCATTATGTCGGTGTTGCCATGGGATTTGTTCTCTATCCTAATGTCTTCCTGTAGTGCTATTAGGCCTCCATGCACCTCTTGATCGGTTTCCTTTCTGGTTCCCTTCTAGTGCATAAAAATGTTGATGCACATGCTCTTTCCTCGATGACTGTTTCTTCTCTATATGATGTGGCTAACGATATACACCAACTGTAGGAATATGTTCTTTTTTCTTCAAATATGCAACACTTTGTGCCTTTGAGTCAATGACCTCCTTAGCTTCCTGATTATATCCTTCCTATAGTTTTTCTTCATCTCCTTCTATAGACTTTGCCTCTAATTCAACTTCAGACATGGAAATAACTTATTTGCTAGCCTCCATGGGCCCATCTTTCTTACTAAGAGACACATCATGCAATGTGATTTTGTTTTTCTTGAACCAAATATTTAGAAACTTCTTTTTCATATTTATATTAATTGTACAAACTGATTCCATCCAAGGATAGCCCAAAACAATATCTTCATCAGGCATATATGTAGCATGAAAATCAAAATGCAACAAATATTTTTCCATGGTGATCTTCAAATATTTAAAAATTTGAACATTTTCACCCTCAAAATGTGTGATTTGAATATTCTTTGTAGGAACTTCCAATCTATTAACCAACTGAATATTGATAAAATCTTGTTGGCAACTAGGATTAATAGAAACAATGACATTTTCTTTATGAATACAACCATGAAATTGTAATATATATTTTCCACATGAAAATAAACTCTTGGTGATGTCTTTATCCTTACTCTTTGTATGAGACCATTTTTCTAAAAGTAATTTCTCAAGTGTTTCCTCATAAAGTGACTTCCACTAAGAATAGTGAAATGATTGCCACAATATGAGAGCATCATCTTTGAAACCCCAATCTACAAAATATTTCCACTTCTCTTTCCATAATGACTTTTGAGATTGTATAAATTCTTCAATACTAGGGCCATTATCTCTTCCGATAAAACATATTATGCTTGGAATAAATCTTCAACAAAAACTAAAGATTAAAAATAACTTACTGTGCAAATCGCACGGCTTTTTCTGGAAAAAAACCTAAAAAATGACCGAATTTAAAATGCTCATAAATTTACTTGATGGACTCCGTTTCGGCCAATTGTTTTTTGAAATTGAGTATTTTTCCGAGAGGAATTCAAATATCCATTTTTTTTGGAACAATTATTCTTAGAAAGTTTCATATCTGAACCTGAAGTGTGGCTCCCTCTTTTTTTCCCTAAAACAAATCTGCAGAAAGAGCCAAAACATTCTTCCCTTCTTTGACCAAGGAAATTACTCTGATACCAATTGTTAAGTACCCGAATAGATATGGAAATATACTTCAGAAAGAACCAAGAATAAATGAAACCATACCCCAAAATATTGAACACAAGAATGAAGACAAAACCCTTGAGGTAGGGTAACACCATATATTAATCCTTATGGAAGGATAGAACTCCTCAAGCAATCCTTGCTTGTACAATCATAATATTATTCACTATGCCTCAATACATTGCTTACACTTCTTTATATAGCATTCTCTATCTTCTAGGAACATTCTAGAGAAGGAATCTTTTAGAAAGCCTATTTGTTGTATCTAACTAACATAGTGGACCTTATTTAATAATATAGTGGACCTAGTCCACCTTGCATTGAATGACCTTCTCTAATAATACATAACCACATTCGTATTGGGTACCTCCATATCTACCCCATATTACCTCCCTAGGTATACTACATTCCATCCCCCTTCACATGTTTTGTCCTCAAAACACAGGAATAAACCATACAATATGATCGGCTAAGCAATGTAGCCAATTGGTACCAAGTACGACCATCCATCCATCCTAATGGGAGACGGACATGATGTCCAATTGATTCCTTTCCACCCTGATCTTGATCTGCATTATGTCGATGTTTTCATGGGATTGGCTCTCTACCCTGATGTCTTCCTGTAGTGCTAGTAGGCCTTCATGCACCTCTTGATCAGTTTCCTTTCTGGTTCCCTACTGGTACATAAGTGTGTTGATGCACATGCGCTTTCCTTGATGATTGATGTTTATCTATATGATGTGGATGGAAATATACAATAATTGTAGGAATATGTTCTTTTTTCTTCAAATCTACAACACTTTGTGCCTTTGAGTCAATGACCTCCTTAAATTCCTGATTATTTCCTTCTTATAGTTTTGCTTCATCTCCTTCTATAGACTCTGCCTCTGATTCAACTTCAGACTCGACAGTAACTTGTTTTCTAGCCTCCATGGGCCCATCTTTCTTACTAAGAGACACATCCTGCAATGTGATTTTCTTTTTCTTGTATCAAAGCTTTAGAAAATTCTTTTTCATATTAATATTAATTGTACCAACTAATTCCATCCCAGAATAGCCCAAAACAATATCTTCATCAGCCATATCTATAGCATGAAAATCAGAATGCAACACATATTTGTCCATGATGATCTTCAAATCTTTAAAAATTTAAACATTTTCACCCTCTAACTCTGTGATGTGAATATTCTTTGCAGGAACTTGCAATATATTAGCCAACTGATTATTGATAAAAAAAAATTGTCAACTAGGGTTAATGGAAACAATGACATTTTCTTTATGAATACAACCATGCACTTTTAATATAGATTTTCCACATGAAAATAAACTCTTGGTGATGTATTTATCCCTACTCTTTGTATGAGACCACTTGTCTAAAAGTGATTTCTCAAGTGTTTCCTCAAAAAGTGACATCCACTCATAATAGTGAAATGATTGCCACCATATGAGAGCATCATCTTTGAAACCCCAGTCTGCAAAAGATTTCCACTTCTCTTTCCATAATGACTTCTGAGATTGTATAAATTCTTCAATACTAGGGACATCATCTCTTCCAATAAAAAATATCATTCTTGGAATAAATATTCAACAAAAAACAAATCTTAAACAAAACTTATTGTTAAAATTGCACGGCTTTTTCCATAAAAAACCCTAAAAAATGATTGAATTTAAAATTCTCATAACTTTACTTCTGGACTCCTTTTCAGCCGATTGCTTTTTTGAAATTGAGTATTTTTCCGAGAGGAATTGAAATACCCATTTTTTTTGGAAACATTATGCTTATAAAGTTTCATTTATGAACCTGAAGTGTGTCGCCCTCTTTTTTCCCAAAAACGAAATATGCAAAAAGAGCCAAAACATTCTTCCCTTCTTTGGCCAAGGAAATTTCTCTAATACCAATTGTTAATTACTTGAATATATATGCAAATATAATTCATAAATAACCAAGAATAAACCAAACCATTCACCAAAATATTGAACACAAGAATGTAGACAAAACCCTTGAGGTAGGGTAACACCATATATTATTCCTTATGGAAGGATAAAACTCCTCAAGCAATCCTTGCTTGTACAATAACAATATTCTTCACTATGCATCAATACATTGCTTACTACATTTCATCCCCCTTCACATGTTTCATCCTCAAAACACGAGAAGAAGCCATACAATATGATTAACTAAACAATGTATCCAACTGGTACCAAGTACGAACATCCATCGATCCTAATGGGAGATGAACATGATGTCCAAATATTTCCTTTCCACCCTGATCTTGATATGCATTACATCGATGCTGCCATGGGATTGGGTCTCTAGTCTGCTGTCTTCCTGTAGTGCTAGTAGGCCTTCATGCACCTCTTGATCGGTTTTCTTTCTGGTTCCCTATTGGTGCATAAATGTGTTGATGCACATTCTCTTTCCTTGATGACTGTTTTTTCTCTATATGATGTGGCTAACGATATACAACAATTGTAGCAATTTGTTCTTTTTTCTTCAAATCTGCAACACTTTGTGCCTTTGAGTCAATGAACTCCTTAGATTCTTGATTATGTCCTTCCTATACTTTTTCTTCATCTCCTTTTGTAGAATCTACCTCTTATTCAACTTTAGACATGGAAATAACTTCTTTTCTAGCCTCCATGGGCCCATCCTTATTACTAAGAGTCACATCCTGCAATGTGATTTTCTTTTTCTTGTACCAAATCTTTAGAAACTTATTTTCCATATTAATATTAATTGTACCAACTGATTTCATCTAAGGATATCCCAAAACAATATCCTCATTAGCCATATCTATAGCATGAAAATGAGAATGCAACACATATTTGTCCATGGTGATATTCAAATATTTAAAAATTTGAACATTTTCACCCTCAAACTATGTGATGTGAATATTCTTTGCAGGAACATGCAATCTTTTAACCAACTGAATATTGATAAAAAAAATTGGCAACTAGGGTTAATAGAAACAATGACATTTTCTTTATGAATACAACCATGAACTTGTAATATAGATTTTCCACATGAAAATAAACTCTTGGTGATTTATTTATCCATACTATTTGTATAATACCACTTGTCTAAAAGTAATTTCTCAAGTGTTTCCTCAAAAAGTGACATCCACTCATAATAGTGAAATGATTTCCACCATATGAGAGCATAATATTTGAAACCCCGGCCTACAAATGATTTACACTTCTCTTTCCATAATGACTTTTGAGACTGTATAAATTATTCAATACTAGTGCCATCATCTCTTCCAATAAAAAACATCATGCTTGGAATAAATCTTCAACAATTATGAAAGCTTAAAAATAGCTTACTGTACAAATCGTGTGGCTTTTTCTAGAGAAAACCCCCAAAAATGACCGAATTTAAAATTCTCATAACTTTACTTGCCAGACTCCATTTCGGCCGATTGTTTTTTTGAAATTGAGTATTTTTCCGAGAAGAATTCAAATATCCAATTTTTTTGAAAAAAATATGCATATAAAGTTTCATATCTGAACCTGAAGTGCGCCACCCTCTTTTTTCCCTAAAAGAAATATGCAAAAAGAGACAAGACATTCTTCCCTTATTTGGCAAAGGAAATTGCTCTCATACCAATTATTAAGTACCAAAATAGATCTGCAAATATACTTCATAAATAACCAAGAATAAACCAAACCATTCACCAAAATTTTCAACACGATAATGTAGATAAAACCCTTGAGTTATGGTAACACCATATATTAATCCTTATGAAAGGATAAAACTCATCAAACAATCCTTTCTTGTACAATCACAATATTGTTCACTATGCCTCAATACATTGGTTACACTTCTTTATATAGCATTCTCTATCTTCTAGGAACATTCTCGAGAATGAATCTTCTAGAAAGCCTATTTATTGTATCTAACTCACATAGTGGACCTTATTTAATAATATAGTGGACCTAGTCCACCTTACATTGAATGACCTCCACTAATAATCCATAACCACATTATCATTGGGTACTTCCCTATATACCCCATATTACCTCCCTAGGTATACTAGATTCCATCCCCCTTTACATGTTTCATCCTCGAAACATGGGAAAAAACCATACAATATGATCGACTAAGAAATGTATCCAACTAGTACCAAGTACGACCATCCATCCATCCTAATGGGAGAGGAACATGATGTCCAACTATTCCCTTGCCAACCTGATCTTGATCTGCATTATGTTGGTGTTTCCATGGGATTGTCTCTCTATCCCAATGTCTTCCTGTAGTGCTAGTAGGACTTCATGCACCTCTTGATGGGTTTCCTTTTTGATTCCCTATTGGTGCATAAATGTGCTGATGCACACACCCTTTCCTTGATTACTGTTGTTTCTCTATATGATGTGGATGACAAAATACAACAACTGTAGGGATTTGTTCTTTTTTCTTCAAATATCCAACACTTTGTGCCTTTGAGTCAATGACCTCCTTAGCTTCTTGATTACGTCATTCCAATAGTTTTTCTTCATCTCCTTCTATAAACTCTACCTCTGATTCAACTTCAGACTCGACAATAACCTCTTTGCTAGCCTCCATGGGCCCATCTTTCTTACTAAGAGACACATTGTGCAATGTGATTTTATTTTTCTTGTACCAAAGATTTAGAACCTTCTTTTTCATATTAATATAAGCTGTACCAACTAATTCCGTCCAAGGATAGCCCAAAACAATATCTTCATCAGGCATATCTATAGCATGAAAATTAGAATGCAACACATATGTGTCCATGGTGATCTTCAAATATTTAAAAAATTGAACATTTTCACCCTCAACTTGTGTGTTGTGAATATTATTTGTAGGAACTTGCGATTTGTTAACCAATTGAATATTGATAAAATTTTGTTGGAAACTAGGGTTAATAAAAACAATGACATTTTCTTTCTGAATACAACCATGAACTTGTAATATAGATTTTCCACATGAAAATAAATTGTTGGTGATGTCTTTATCCTTACTCTTTGTATGAGACCACTTGTCTAAAAGTGATTTCTCAATTGTTTCCTCATAAAGTGACATCCACTCATAATAGTGAAACGATTGCCACCATATGAGAGCATCATCATTGAAACCCCAGTCTACAAAAGATTTCCACTTCTGTTTCCATAATGAATTTTGAGATTGTATAAATTCTTCAATACTAGGGCCATCATCTCTTCCAATAAAAAATATCATGATTGGAATAAATCTTCAACAAAAACTAAATCTTAAAAATAGTGTATTGTGCAAATCACGAAATTTTTTTCGGAAAAGCCCTAAAAAATGTCTGAATTTAAAATGTTCATAACTTTATTTCCCGAACTCCGTTTCGGCTGATGTTGTTTTTGAAATTGAGTAGTTTTCCAAGAAGAATTAAAATATCGAATTTGTTAGGAAAAATTATTCTTATAAAGTTTCATATCTAAACCTAAATTGCGTCTCCCTCTTTTTTCCCTAAAAAATATATACAAAAAGAGACAAATTTCTTCCCTTCTTTGGCCAAGGAAAGTGCTCTGATTGCAATTGTTAAGTACCCGAATAGATCTAAAAATATAATTAAGAAATAACCAAGAATAAACCTGATCCGTATTTATTTTCGAAACGAAATTAAAGTAGATAAATTACAATGAAATACTCATGAAAATTTCTAGAAACACGGAAATACAAAAATACTTGATTTCTATTAATGAAATAATTGTAAAGAGACTGTAAAAATACAGAGTGCAAGACTCGCTAGAATGGTGGCAACTTTATCTTTGAGAAGAGATGTGATGACTATGCTCATTCGCAATAAGATGATTATAATGAGGCTATGAAGGCCTTTTTATGTTAAGCAGGACTGCCAAAACCCTATACATCCAAAAACCTAACCCTAGTAGATGAAACACCAAAAGTCATGTGGGCCCCATTTGGGTAATTTAGTACATTAACTTCACAGGGTCGTAACTTTTGCATACAATCTTCGTTTTAGGCGCATGATATCCCATTGGAAAGGTATTTTAAATAGATATGCATTATGCCATCAAAATCTAAATTTGTCTACATTTTGAATGTGGAACGCCAAAATAACACTATTTATGGCCCCAAAACGACCCTAGAAGTACAACAAGATGTGCTGACATGAAAACATACAAAATAATCCAATTGGATTAGGTAGGAGGGCACCAATATCCACCTGGAAGATGTGTAGGTATTTAGACATCCCCAAAAGTGTAGAACCCACAATTAAAAAGAAGTACATAAGAACACGTTGAACTAAAAAATGACAAGAGAATATAGTTGGAATGGGTGGGTGGCCACCAATATCCACCTGGATCAGTTCTCCCCCCTTAGGAAGTAATGGTCTCCATTGCGTTAAGTTCCCAGGGAAGAGAGGAAAGAATTTTCAGAATCTGAATCTTGGTGAGCTATGTGTTGTGTTGGAGAAGTTGTGTTGCTAGGTCTGTGGAAGACTATCACATGCATGTTGTTGGCAGGGTTGAATATGCTCCACCAATCTATCATCTCTGGGTTTGACAGGGCATTGTGTAGGCACCATTGTAGGTGAATAAGAAATATTTTTTTGTTGGATAGAATGTGTTGAGGCTGCAGTGGTTGTAGAGGTCTTCTATGCATCCTTTGAACGGACTATGAACAAGATGAATTTTTTAGTATGAGAGATTACCTTGCGGCATTTTTTTGGTGGAGTAGTAGTCGAAAATACCTCTGGTATTCTACAAAGCTGACCTCCTAGAGTAATAATGACACTAAGGGGTATAAAATGATATATAGCATGATGTATCCACATATGTTGTTGGACCCAAAAAACATCACAGACATAAAGAGGGGAAACATAACACTACCTCATCATTGAAGGGTTGGATACCATAGGACATGCGACATTGCTGGCTGACACAAAGATAATGTCCCTGGTGAAGCCACCTCATGTTGTATGGATGTGGGTTTGGTGTTGTCAAAAACCCCAACTTTTTGATGGCCTTAGCTGAGATGAGGTTCTTCAGGCTACCATTATCAATAATGAAATGCAACAGGGTCCCCTTCACCCACATATGTGAATGGAAGAGGCACTCCTCATCTTTAGGATCTATTGATTCTTCTGGTTGAATTGTTGTGGTTGTGATAGTAGCAGTTGGGTCTATGTTGATGTTTTGTTCATTTTCAATATTTTTTGGATCATAGTTTGAATCATTGTTTGAATCCATGTCTTTGACCTTGATCACCAATGACTGTTTCGAGCGACATTCATCAGTGTTTTCCTAGGGGATTTTGTGGAAGTCACACCACTTCCCAGTGTCATTCTTCATATTCCCTTTACCCTTTTTGTCTTGTGCATTGGACTGGTTGTATAGAGGTTGTTAGTTAGGGCCATCCTTACCATGCTTTGGTTGTTTCATATTTGCAGGCCCGAATTCCCATTTGTTCTGGTGCCTAAATTTCTTCTCGATTTTGATAGCATATCGATAGGAAGCTTCCAATGATGAGATGTTTATGAAATCCATTTCGGTTTGGATGTACCTATGCATAGCCCCATGGTATTTGAAAACCAAATTCCGCTCGGAGTTTTTGATAACCATCTTTGTGCGCAAGGTATGACAATTATTTGTGAACTCTGACACTATTTATCTCTTCTCTTTCCACAGTGTGCTCCATCTCATGTATTGGTCTTCATAGTTATCAACATGATAGTATTGTTCTTTGACCACATCAACAAAAAAATCCCAAGTGGGATCAACCCCATATATTCTAGATGCCTCTATGGAAATTTGATCCTAGTAATTTTCCAACCAATGTTTGACATGGGGGAGAGCCTTGAGGAGTACGAAGGTGATATTTTCCCTGTTGGAAAATTTTTGAACAGAGAAATAACCTTTTAATATATTTAACCATTTTTCTAGGGCATCTGCATCTATCTGACCTTCAAATATGGGAATATCAAAATTAATTTGTACCTTGATGGGATAGGTTCCTCCAAAATGGACACTTGATGAAGATGCTCTTGTTGCTATTGGCATGTGTTGAAGAATGTGTGCAAAATTCTCCATCATGTCATCCCTCTGTCATGCGAGAGCTTGCTCTAGCAACAGGTTAATAGAATCTTTTGCTTCACCATCTTTATTTTTTTCCGCCATCGATGGTTTCTTAGGTGTGCGAGAGTGATTGTACTTGACATAGAAAAAATCGAGACTGAATTGGCTATACTCGGACCTCGTCAAGGACATGTGCTAAAAAGCGATTAAGAGCAGCCTTCTCTGATACCACTGATCCAGATTTATTTTCGGAATGAAATGAAAGTAGAGGAATTACAATGAAATACTCATGAAAATTTCCAGAAACAGAGAAAAATAAAAATACTTGATTTCCTTTAATGAAATAATTGTAAAGAGACTATAAAAATACAGAGTGCAAGACTTTCTATAATGGTGGCAGCATTATCTCTTAGAAGAGATGTGATGGGTATGCTCATTCGCAAGAATATGATTACAATGAGGCTCTGAAGGCCTTTTTATGTTAAACAGGAATGCCAAAACCCTATACATCCAAAAACCTAACCCTAGGAGATGAAACACCAAAATTCATGTGGGCCCCATTTGGGTAAGTTAGTACATTAACTTCCCGAGGTCATAACTTTTTCATACAATATTCGTTTTAGGTGTGTGATAGCCCGTTGGAAAGGTATTTTAAAGAACTACTCATTATGTCATCAAAATATGACTCAATCTATAGTTTGACCATGACATGCCAAAATAACACTATTTATGTACCCAAAATGGCCTTGGAAGTACAACAAGATGTGTTGATATGAAAACATACAAAATAAGCCAATTGGATTAGGTGGGAGGCCACCAGTATCCAACTGGAAGATGTGTAGGGATTTAGAAAACCCCAGAAGTCTAGAAACCACAATTAAAAAGAAGTAAAGAAGAACATTTTGAACTAAAACTTACAAAAGAATCTAGTTGGAACAGGTGGGTGCCCACCAATATCCACTTGGATTAAAACCAAACCAGTCACCAAAATATTGAACACAAGAATGTAGAAAAAACCCTTTAGGTAGGGTAACACCATATATTAATCCTTATGGAAGGATACAACTCCTCAATCAATCCTTTCTTGTACAATCACAATATACTTCACTCTTCCTCAATACATTGCTTACACTTCTTTACATAGAATTCTTTATCTTATTGGAACATTCTAGAGAAGGAATCTTCTAGAAAGCCTATTTATTGTATCTAACTAACATAGTGGACCTTATTTAATAATAAAGTGGACCTTTTCCACCTTACATTGAATGACCTCCACTAATAATACATAAGAACATTCTCATTGGGTACCTCCCTATCTAGCCCATATTACCTCCCTAAGTATACTACACTGCAATAGGGAAAATGACCCACTGAGAGAATTATACACTGCAAAAAAACCTGTAAAATCTTGTGTTGGTGTATGGCCTTGTACCAACACATTTTCCAATGTGTCTAACACGTTCCCTTCTTTGGATTATGAATGTCTACAACTTGTCCTTCTCTGACCCGCAGATATCCACGATTGTCTCCTCTAAGACCCACAGATATTTACAGAAAGCCTGTACGACAAGATATGTATGACTCTGCTATTACCTCTAATCTTTGTCCTTTGAAACCTACTTGTGACTACTTATAATCTCTCTCCTCCCTGACCTTTATGACCTATACATAAAATTCCTTCTCCACTGATCAAGGTCTTGAATCATGGTCCTTTGTGATTCGACCCTCTCATCAATACTTGGATGAAATCTCTTCACCCAACCAATGAGATCTCCTCACTCTAGTGTAAGAAAAATTCCTTATTTGTTCCTAAACTCACTAGAAAATTTCCTTCTTTTCTATTCTCAACCTTGGTCTCACACCAAGACTGTACAATAGTGAAAAAATCATTTTCCCCTTATCAACAATCAATAAAGAAATAAAACCACATTCTAAAACATTGTACAATAGTGAAAAAATCACATTATCTTATCCATTAATCTTGAGTATCATAGTGAAATTAATGGTGTGGATTCTATAGATGTTTGTGTTCATATTATACAAATGGAGAGTAAAACCATGAGATATTTACTCAAGCACACCTGAGAAACAAACTCTTACACCATTAGAAATTACCAGGCATCCATTTACATAGAGTAGCTTCCATGAAGAACATTGGAAACAACTAAACATTAAGAAGGGAAATATATATAAAACATATAACAAATTCACACTAAACATAACATAAATAGCATAATGTACTTAGTTATTTGACCTAGGGAAACCTGAAGGAAAAAACACTAGCCTTGAATGGTTTTCTCAATCCTATTTTGATAATCAAATTTACAACTGAGTGAGGTATCTCTATGTGCATCCTCCTCTCCTTGGTAAACAAAAATAAAAAATCCCTTTGAGACTGAAATTAAAAGAAGAAAGAGGGAGAGCTGCAGTAATGGGAAGGACAACAAGCCTAACCTTCCATTTCCCATTCCTCAATCTTCCTCTCCTATTTTAATTTTCTATTTTTATTTAATTCTTCATTTTTCCTCTCATTTGTTTCATTTAACTTTACATTGCATTTTATTTTATATATTATCTAATTTTAATCAATTGTTGACTTTAATTTCGGTGCTAAGTAGCACAACCATCATCTTGTTTCCGATCAATTTTAGATCAAGGGTAGAATATTTTTATTCCCTTTATTAAGGAAGTATCATAAGTCTTTGATGGTGGTACATTAAAGGTTCCTTAAAACATATCAAAGGATCAAAAAAGATATTTTTGGAAGGATATTATTCAAAAAATTATAAGATAACGTGAAGTGTGTGAAAGAGATAAAGTATAGACAATAAAGGATACATGGTTACTTAAACCTTTACACACACCTAATCAAAGATGTGAAGAGATATCAATGAACTTCATTATAGTTTTACCAAAATCAAGAGGTAAGGATGAAATATTTTTGGTCATGGATATACTTACAAAATGTGCATATTTTTGTGGAACTCAAAGTACATATATTGCAAGCAAAGTGGAAGAAGTTTTCATGAAGGAAATTCATAGAATTAAGGGAGTTCCTAAAGTAATAGTAAGTGATAGAGATCGAAAACTTAGAAGTTGGAAATAGTTATGGAATATGAGAGGAATAGCAATAGATATGAGTTCACAATAGCATCCACAAATAGATGATCAAATAAAAATAGTCAACACATGTTTAGAGGGTTCTCTTCATTGTTATTATTCAAACAAGAAATCAAAATGCGTGAAGTGGATTCTTCTAGTATAATGGTGGTATAATAACACCAATCACACATCTACTAAGATGTCTCCATTTAAATATCTTATGAATATCCAATTCCATATGTATCACATACATTTTGTAAGACCATTGCAAAGTACATGTAAAATACTCACATATGGAAAATATTAAAGAAACTTAAAAAATTCTTAAAGAAAACCATCAAATGCAACATAACATGATGAAGTATCTAGTGAATCAACATATAAGTGAAAGAGGATTTGAGGAGGGTGATTGGGTATTTTTGAGACTGCAACCTTATAACCAATCTACTCTAAAAAAAAGAAGAATACAAAACTAAATCCAAAATTTTATGGATCCTACAATATTCTTCAAAATATTAGAGAAGTGGCTTATGAGCAATATTTTTCTTCTTCTTCCATTCATATGGTTTTTTTATGTATCTTTCCTAAAAAAGGTTCCAGGAAACAAATTGTGAGTGCATATGGAACTTCTATATTAGATGAAGAAGGGAAGTTAACTCTTGAACCATAAACATTTATAGATCTACATTCTCTATCTCTTTAGAATAAAACCATTATGGAGTATAATTAAGTGGAAGAATATTCCTCCAGAAGAATCTACATGGGAAAATGAGGAATTCATGAAGAAACACCCTCAATTACAAGATTTAAGGGAAATCATTTTTTAAAGAGGGGGGGGGGGGGGTTATGTTAAGGTCCAAGTCCTAATTCATTATTAGTATATTAGCTATTTTTAGGATGACTTTGTGGTAGGTTACACCATGCTCACTTTATCTCTTATTCAAAAAAATGTGATTTATTTGTATATGCATATTGTCTTATGAATTAGATGTACTATAAAGGGAGGTTCCCCCCTCAAAGGAGAATATTTTTCATTAACACTGTATGATTACGAAGGTGTGGAGTTTGTTATTCTTTCCATTTTTATGTTGTTTAGGTAATTGTGTTCATAATAGTATAGACTAAGAATTCTAGTTCCAACCCAGCTACTTTGCATGATTCTCTCCGATCCAAGTGGATATCGGTGGCAACCCACCTCTTTCACTTACTCATCATGGTTCTCCATATTAGTTGTTTTTGTTATGATTTTTTGGCCCTAAACTTCTGGGGCCATTTTGAGGCCCTAAATGATGTTTTTCGGACATTTGGTGGCCAAGGGTGGTGATGGCTTGCCTTGGCCCTACCAAAAATTGTACTTCTTAGTTAGATATTTCCAATGAGCTATTTTATACCCAAAATAGATATTGTATTCAAAAAAATCTCCCCCAGAAAGTTCTCATATAAACTAACCACCTCGGGGCTCATAAACCTTTTGAAAAGTTTCCTCATAGGGTGTGAATTATAGACAACTTCACCCAAATCCTTTGACAACTGTCGATGATAGGTGACACACCTTAAGAAAGTAGTGATTCTAGAGGTGTGACACCCTTCAAGGTTTAAGTTAACTTTGATATCCCCTTATTTGAAGGCCAAAGATGCAGATGCTTTCGAGAAATGGTTGAATATATTAGAAGGGTATTACTCTATTCAAAAACATTACAACAATGAAAAGATGATGTTTTCTCCCCTTAAATCCATCCCCTATGTCAAAGATTGGTGGGAATGTTACTGGGAGAGACATAACAAAGAAGGGTCTATGAAATTCAATATAGGATCCACTTGGGAGGTCTTTGTTAATTCCCTCAAGGAGGATTTTTAATGTATTGAAAACTACGATGACCAATACACAATATGGATGCCTCTACATCATGGAAGAGACCACATGATGTCGGATTACACTAACATCTTCCATACATTATGCTCAAACCTGGGTATCAAATACTCTAGGAGGAACCTACTTCTAAAGTACCATAGTGCAATAAACAAGTACACAGAAATAGATATGGATTTCTTAGACATATCCTCACTCGAGTCACTTATTAATATGTTGTAAAAATCAAGTATAAATTTAAGTAGTGGAATAAGTGAGAGTTCGAGTCTACAAATCTACAACAAGAGAAGCATGGAAAAGTTGGCCCTCACTCAAGTCATTCGTGATTGGCCATCCCTACAAATTTAACAAATCTTTGTAGCTTCTTGGGCCTCGCCAAATTCTACCACATGTTCATGTTGGGTTTCTCTCATATATCTTGGCACTTAAGTCAAGTCACCAATGGGGAGCTAAAGATAGGTTTTCATGGTATGAATTAAAGAAGAAATCATTCCAGGATCTAAAACACCACCTATATTTTGTACCAGTCCTCACATTGCTAGATTTACAACAATCGTTCGATATTGAGATAAATTGCTCTAATTATGTTATCGGTGTCGTCCTTACTCAGGGACATCTGACCAATAATAGCAACCAAATAAATGTTGTCAAGAAATGCATCTGCAAGACCACTTACCAAGTTGGTGGCACCAGGACCAGAAGTTGCAATGCAAACAATGACCTTTCCTGTAGATCTAGCATACCCCTCTACTGCAAATACTTCTCCTTGTTCATGGCGACAAAGGAAATTTTTTATGGTCTTCAATCGAGTAAGTGCCTGGTGAATTTCCATAGATACACCTCTAGAATGGCGGCTACTCTCCTTCATCATCGTCGATCTTACCAATCAGATGGAACCTTTCCATCGATATGCGCAACCCAAATAATAAAGAATTTATTATGTGGCAAGCAAGAATACTGCCCAGGTTAACAGATTGATAGTTGTCTCATGGCATGAAGAAAACCCATTGCTTAAAATTTCTCAAAATTTATTCGTCAGCTCTCATAAGTGCCAAAAATTATAAAAGAAAGATATGATATGGAAAGTGCTTAAACTTTCTCAAACTTTATGCATTGAGTTGTACATCAAAGGATAGGTCCAATTCGACAAATAGAAAGTGTGTCAATGGAGACCTAGCCGTGTATGATGTAAATTGATCTTGGTTTCATTGCATACTGTGAGCAACCTCTGGATCTGCAAAACAACATTCCTTAAGTTCCTCACGCTTTGTCTCAACTGTACTTCACATTATGCTCCTTCAAAATTAGGTATGCAATGCATTTTAACGTTCCGACTTAAGCCCTTGCAGTGTAGGTTTCACATCAGTCACTCTATCATTAAAGAGAACACCAAAAGCAATAAAAATATCAACTTTATCCGCTGCACAATTGGCATAAACAATCCCGTGCATCCCCAACATCCCCAAGCTTTTCTCATGAGAAGATGGAAAAGATCCCAAGCGCACGAAAGTATTGGCCACTGGAATGCCTGTATAATCTACAAACTCTTAGCGTTCTTGGCTATATTTGAGGCAACCCCCACTGACATGCAGGACACATTTATTAGAGTTACATACCAAGTGCACGATCTGTTCTAACTGGGAAATCTGTGGTGTCTTGGGAGTCGTTCCATGTAGCCATGAGGTTTTATTTCGTTGTTCCAATCTGGAACAATCATCTACTGTTGAACATCCTTTGTGATATCAACTAAAAAGGGTCTCGACTTCCCAGATCCTATGAGATAAAAGGCTTCTCTAATGAATCGGGGAATACCATCAACATCCATGATCAAGTAATTGTGCTTTGTTATAGACCTAGTCACCTCCACAATTGGAGTTTCTTAAAAGATATCTGTGCCCATCATTTTCTATGGAATTTGACTAGTAATAGCAACCAAAGGAATGTTGTCAAGAAATGCATCCGCAAGACCACTTTCCAAGTTGGTGGCACTAGGACTAGAAGTTGCAATGAAAACAATGACCTTTCTTGTAGATCTTGCATACCCCTCTGCTGTAAATACTTCTCCTTGTTCATGGTGACAAAGGACATTTTTTATTGTCCTGAATCGAGTAAGTGCCTGGTGAATTTCCATAGATGCACTTCCAGAATGGAAGCTACCCTCCTTCATCATCGTCAATCTTACCAATAATATGGAACCTTGCCATTGGTATGCACAGCCCAAATAATAAGGAATTTATTATGTGGCGAGCAAGAATACTTCCCAGGTTAACAGATTGGCAGTTGTCTCGTGGCCTGAATAAAACTCGTTTCTTAAAATTGCTCAAACTTTATTCGCCAGCGGTCATAAGTGCCAAAAATTATAAAAGGCAGATATGATGTGGAAAGTGCTTAAACTAGCTCAAACTTTATACATTGAGTTGTACATCAAAGGATAGGTCTGATTTGAAAAATAGAAAGTGTGTCAATGGAGACCTAGCCATGTATGATGTAAATTTATCTTGGTTGTGTTGCATACTGTGAGAAACCTCTGGATATGCAAAACAATATTCCTTAATTTCCTCACGCTTTGTCTCAACTATACTTCACGTTATGCTGCTTCAACAATTAGGTATGCAATAAATTTTAACGTTCTGACTTAAGGCCATGCAGTGTAGGTTGCACATCAGTAGCTCTATCATTAAAGAGAACACCAAAATCAAGCAACAAATCAGCTTTATCCGTTGCATAATTGGCCTAAACAGTCCCATGCATGCCCAACATCCCCAAGTTTTTATCATGAGAAGATGGAAAAGATCCCAAGCACATGAAAGTACTTGCCACCGGAATGCCTATATAATCTACAAACTCTTATAGTTCCTGGCTAGATTTGACTCAACCCCCACCGACATAAAGGACAAATTTCTTAGAGTTAAACACCAAGTGCATGATCTATTCTAACTGAGAAATCTGTGGGGTCTTGGGAGTCGTTCCATAAAGCCATGAGGTTTTATTGCGTTGTTCCAATCTGGAACAATCATCTACTGTTGAACATTCTTTGTGATATCAACTAAAAAAGGTCCCAGCTTCCCAGATGATGCGAGATAAAAGGATTCTCTGATGACTTAGGGAATATCATCAACATCCATGATCAAGTAATTGTGCTTTGTTATAGACCTAGTCACCTCCACAATTGGATTTTCTTTAAAGATATCTATGCCTATCACTCTCCAGGGAATTTGACTAGTAATAGAAACCAAAGGAATGTTGTCAAGAAATGAATCCGTAAGATCACTTAACAAGTTGGTGGCACCAGGACCATAAGTTGCAATCAAAACAATGACATTTCCTGTAGATCTGGCATACCCCTCTGCTGCAAATACTTCTCCTTATTCATGGCGACAAATGACATTTTTTATGGTCTTTAATTGAGTAAGTGCCTGGTGAATTTCCATAGATGCATCTCTAGAATGGTGGATAGCCTCCTTCATCATCGTCGATCTTACCAATCAGAAGGAACCTTGCCATCAATATGCATAGCCCAAACAATAAGGAATTTATTACGTGGCGAGAAAGAATATTTCCCAGGTTAACAGATTGGCAGTTGTCTCATGGCCTAAAGAAAACCCATTGCTTAAACTTGCTCAAAATATATTCGCCAGCTGTCATAATTGCCAAAAATTATAAAAGGTAGATATGATGTGGAAAGTGCTTAAACTTGATCAAACTTTATACATTGAGTTGTACATCAGAGGATAGGTCTAATTCGGCAAATAGAAAGTGTGTCAATGTAGACCTAGCTGTGTATGATGTAAATTTATCTTGGTTGCGTTGCATACTGTGAGCAACCTCTAGATCTGCAAAACAACATTACTTAAGTTCCTCATTCTTTGTCTCAACTGTACTTCACGTTATTCTCCTTCAACAATTAGGTATGCAATGTGTTTTAACGTTCTCACTTAAGCCCTTGTAGTGCAGGTTGCACATCAATCACTGTATCATTAAAGAGAACACCAAAAGAAAGCAATAGATCATCTTTATCCACTGCATAATTGACATAAATAGTCCCATGCATGCCCAACAAGATTTTCTCATGAGAATATGGAAAAGATCCCAAGAAGATGAAAGTACTAGCCACCGGAATGCCTGTATAATCTACAAACTCCCGGAGTTCCTGGTTAGCTTTGAGGCAACCCCCACCGACATACATGACAGATTTCTTAGAGTTAAACACCAAGCGAAAGATCTGTTCTAATTGAGAAATCTGTGGAGTCTTTGGAGTTGTCCCATATAGCCATGAGTTTTTATTGTGTTGTTCTAATCTGGAATAGTCACTTGCTGCTGAACATCCTTTGTGATATCAACTAAATCAGGTCCTGGCTTCCTATATGTTGTGAGATAAAAGGATTCTCTGATGACTCGAGGAATATCATGAACATCCATGATCAAGTAATTGTGCTTTGTTATAGACCTACTCACCTCCACAATTTGAGTTTCTTGAAATATATATGTGCCTATCATTCTTCGGGGCATCTGACCAGTAATAGAAACCAAAGGAATGTTGTCAAGCAATGCATTCGCAAGACTACTTACCAAGTTGGTGGAACCAAGAACAGAAGTTGCAATGCAAACAACGACCTTTCTTGTAGATATGGCATACCCCTATGTTGTAAATACTTCTCCTTGTTCATGGTGACAATGAAATTTTTTTATGGTCTTGAATTGAGTAAGTGCCTGGTGAATTTCCATAGATGCACCTCCAGAATGGAGGCTACTCTCCTTCATCATCGTCAATCTTACCAATCATATGGAACCTTTCCATTGGTATGCGTAGCCCAAACAATAAGGAATTTATTACGTGGTGAGAAAGAATACTACCGAGGTTAACAGATTGGCAGTTGTCTCGTGGCCTGAAGAAAACCCGTTTCTTAAACTTGCTCAAAATTTATTCGCCAACTGTCATAAGTGCCAAAAATTATAAAAGGCACATATGATGTGGAAAGTTCTTAAACTTTCTCAAACTTTATACATTGAGTTGTACATCATAGGATAGGTCTAATTCGGCAAATAGAAAGTGTGTCAATGGAGACCTAGTTGTGTATGATGTAAATTGATCTTGGTTGTGTTGCATACTGTGAGCAACATTTGGATATGCAAAACAACATTCCTTATGTTCCTCATGCTTTGTCTCAATTGTACTTCACGTTATGCTCCTTCAACAATTAGGTGTGCAATGAATTTTAACATTTCGACTTAAGCGCTTGCAGTGTAGGTTGCACATCAGTCACTCTATCATTAAAGTGAACACCAAAAGAAAGCAACAAATCAACTTTATCCGCTACATAATTGGCATAAATAGTCTCGTGCGTGCCCAACATCCCCAATATTTTCTCATGATAAGATGGAAAAGATCCCAAGCACATGAAAGTACTGGCCACCAGAATTCTTGTATAATCTACAAAATCTCGGAGTTCCTGGCTAGCTTTGAGGAAACCCCCACCGACATACAAGGCAGATTTCTTAGAGTTAAACACCAAGTGAACGATCTGCTCTAACAGAGAAATCTGTGGGGTCTTGGGAGTCGTTCCATATAGACATTAGGTTTTATTGCATTGTTCCAATCTGGAACAGTCATATGTTGTTGAACATCCTTTTTGATATCAACTAAAATAGGTCCCGACTTCCCAGATGCTGCAAGATAAAAGGCTTCTCTAATGACTCGGGGAATATCATCAACATCCATGATCAAGTAATTGTGCTTTGTTATAGACCTAGTCACATCCACAATTGGAGTTTCTTGAAATATATATGTGCCTATCATTCTCTAGGCCATCTGACCAGTAATAGCAACCAAAGGAATGCTATCAAGCAATGCATCTGCAAGACCGCTTACCAAGTTGGTGGCACCAGGACCAGAAGTTGCAATGAAAACAATGACCTTTCTTGTATATCTGGCATACCCCTCTGCTGCAAATACTTCTCCTTGTTCATGGCGACAAAGGAAATTTTTTATGGTCTTCAATCAAGTAAGTGCCTGGTGAATTTCCATAGATGCACCTCCATAATGGCAGCTACCCTCCTTCATCATCATCGATCTTACCAATCAGATGGAACCTTTCCATCGGTATGCGTATCCCAAACAATATGGAATTTGTTACATGGCGAGCAAGAATACTGCCCAGGTTAACAGATTGGAAGCTATCTCGTGGCCTGAAGAAAAATCGTTGCTTAAACTTGCTCAAAATTTATTTGCGATCTATCATACGTGCCAAAAATTATAAAAGGAAAATATGATGTGGAAAGTGCTTAAACTTGCTCAAACTTTATACATTGTGTTGTACATCAGAGGATAGGTCTGATTCGACAAATAGAAAGTGCGTTAATGGAGACCTAGCCGTGTATGATGTAAATTGATCTTGGTTGCGTTGCATACTATGAGAAACCTTCGGATCTGCAAAACAACATTCCTTATGTTCCTCACGCTTTGTCTCAACTGTACTTCACATTATTCTCCTTCAACAATTAGGTATGCAATGCATTTTAACATTTTGACTTAATCCCTTGTATTGTAGGTTGCATATCAGTCACTCTATCATTAAAGTGAACACCAAACGCAAGAAACATATCAACTTTATCCATTGCATAATTGGCATAAACAGTCTCGTGCATGCCCAACATCCCCAATATTTTCTCATGAAAAGATGGAAAATATCCCAAGCACATGAAAGTACTAGCCACTGGAATGCCTGTATAATCTACAAACTCTCGGAGTTCCTGGATAGCTTTGAGGCAACCCCCACCGACATATAGGACATATTTCTTAGAGTTAAACACCAAGCGCACGATCTATTCTAACTGATAAATCTATGGGGTCTTGGGAGTCATTCCATATATACATGAGGTTTTATTGCGTTGTTCCAATCTGGAACAATCATCTGTTGTTGAACATCCTTTTTTATATCAATTAAAATGGGTCCCAACTTCCCAGATGTTGCGAGATAAAAGGCTTCTCTAATAACTCGGGGAATATCATCAACATCCATGATCAAGTAATTGTGCTTTGTTATAGACCTAGTCACCTCCACAATTGGAGTTTCTTGAAAGATATATGTGCCTATGATTCTCCAAGCCATCTGACCAGTAATAGAAACCAAAGGAATGTTGTCAAACAATGTGTCTACAAGACCACTGTTATCGGACTAATCGGTAGGTGCAGACACTAACAGATCTCCCTAGATCCACCTGGATCTAGAACAAAACAGGACAGGACATGACTCTTTCCCTAAGTTATGACCATTGAATTATCTAGTAAGGAGGAACAAGTAACACACCTTTGTATCGCTTCCTAGGGTATATGTTTCTCCCACTTCGCTTCGATGCTCTTGTGAGGTCAATACCATGACAACACAAACAAACGAAAGTGAAGATAGAAAAATCTATTCAATCGTCAACTTATGTATATGATCAAGGAATTACACAATAAAGTAAGAATGAATTTATGGGAAAAGGACATGCCACTGTATCATATTAATCGAAAGTAGAAGATACAACATGATCGCCTTGATGTTGCAAGAATCCTTTCGGTGACTCTTGGTTCCAACACACACACTAGATCTATTCTTGCATGAAGAAGATCCAATTCCTCTTGATAGACCTACTAGAGTCTCCTAGCTTTTGCTCAAGATGGGTTCTTCACACAATTCCTTCACCAATTCTTCAATTAATATTCCTTAAGCATTTCCATGAGAATCCTATCAATATATAGGAGAGGATGAGATGGTTACATGGATGAGAATAATCCCACCAAATCAGGGAAACCAGTCAAATGATAACCATTCGAATGCCAACCCATTTTCTAGAAGATTCCCTTCTAGAACCCTCGAGACTTATTCCTTTTTCCAATCTTGAGAACAAGTTTTCACCCTATTTATAGAGCACAGTGTTAGAAGTTCGCACCCTAGATGAAGGTGGCCTGTGAGA
The DNA here is from genome assembly GCA_000966675.3 of Picea glauca. NCBI lineage: Eukaryota > Viridiplantae > Streptophyta > Pinopsida > Pinales > Pinaceae > Picea > Picea glauca. The sequence goes on along the minus strand of JZKD02S1835010.1, from coordinate 85,125 downwards.
ATGGGTCATTCTCGCACCCTAGGCTATAAGCAGCCTGCGAACTCACTTTGAAAATATGTTTTCTGGAAGGAGATAAATGTCATTTTTCTCAGGAGAAATTTTTTGTTAGGAGCCTAAGTACACCATTGTCAATACACCATCAATATGACCAAAATCATGTGTAATAGAATTCCCCCCAAAGTATGAGGCCATAATTAGTGACAGCCGAAATACTTTGTAAACTGCGTGTGTGTGTCGGAAACCAGGAGCGCACCTAATCGGAAACCTGCAAACAATCAAGCATCTGCAAAATATCATACTAGTTCTGCGGTAGGCATTCCCATACTCAGATCATAGATAGATGACATCATAAACAATATTTCATGGCCACCCATACTACACCGTGGATCCATGTCACCAAAATATTGCATAGCCACCAAGAATACACTGTGGATCCATGCAAGAAAATTCAAATTGACACGACATAGCCATGAGACATACAAAGTGGATCTGTGTGTCAGAAAATTATACATATACCATCGCAGCCTGGATCAAAGAGATAAGATCCAGGGTCTTCAATCCCGTCACCCAAAAGTACGAATCTAACCATGTGATTACATGTGTTGAAGTCGAACATGGTAGAAACCACTT
>JZKD02S1835010.1:74295-84445 GCA_000966675.3 Picea glauca | reverse complement strand
GAGCGCACCTAATCGGAAACCTGCAAACAATCAAGCATCTGCAAAATATCATACTAGTTCTGAGGTAGGCATTCCCATACTCAGATCACAGATAGATGACATCATAAACAATATTTCATGGCCACCCATAATACACCGTGGATCCATGTCGCCAAAATATTGCATAGCCACCAAGAATACACTGTGGATCCATGCAAGAAAATTCAAATTGAGACGACATAGCCATGAGACATACAAAGTGGATCTGTGTGTCAGAAAATTATACATATTCCATCGCAGCCTGGATCAAAGAGATAAGATCCAGGGTCTTCAATCCCGTCACCCAAAAGTACGAATCTAACCATGTGATTACATGTGTTGAAGTCGAACATGGTAGAAACCACTTGATTATCGGTCATTGATGAAACCGTTAACAAGTGCGAGGGAAATCATCATTAATGTCAATGACTCCCAAGGTACACTAGTACAATCCACCGAATGTGAATAAATGAGTTGAGGTCGAACACTTGACGAAATCTCCTGATCAGGGGTCAATGATGAAAACCCACTGTCGAAAGCGAGGAAAATTACCATTGAGGCATGCAAGTTCCAAGGTACCAAATGATTTCTAAGTCTTGTTTCATGATAATGAGCTGGAGTCGACGAAACAAAAATTGTCACAAGAGGGCCTTGATGTATCCCCCATCAATGACACAAAATGTGTAACATATTTTGAAGGCAGAACAGAGTATGATGTAATTTAAATTGGACATGGGGAAGGTTGAGACAGAGAGAATGGACAACTGCAGATGGCTGACTCAATAGAGGTTTCAGATCAACTTCTCTTGAACATATGAATGACATGACCAATGATTTGGCAGCATTGACTCAGAGATGACTCAGGATATGATCTTGTAGAAAATCGAATGAGAGACAAATGGATTATCCCAAACCAGCTTCAGATAACGAATAAGGGGGTGTCATGTTCAAGAGCGACACTTACTGCCAATTAATATGAATATGAAAACACATCCCTTTCCCAAATTTCCCCCCACCATTTCTGGTGAGTACCTCTTTATTTTTACGCAAGCTTGAGGAGGATAACATATGCTTGTTGATGTAATCTCATCCTTCGGATGAGTTCTTCGGAGTATGTTTAACGAACCCTAGGAAGGAGTGGTTTGGTCCCATTACGGGTCTTTCGATGTTTGTTTAACGAGTCCAAAGATAGCAAACTCGAAGGTTTTTCATGATTATAGAGTCTAGAAAAACACTTAAAAGAGAACTCTCTCAGTTCCTTTTTCGTAAAATAGTCTGATGAGACTGAAAAAGAGATAAATTATCGCCCAACAGATGCTTTCTTCAAATACTTTAATGAGCGTGAAAATAGCAAGGTCGCTCGACGATCTTTTCATGTTTAGAGAGTCTGAAAAGAGCTTAAAGTGGATTCCAAGGGGTTCCTTTTTTGTGTAACCTTGTCGAGCCCGAAAAAGTGATAAAAGTGCGCTCGATCACATTCTCATGTATTTTCGAGTGTGAGAACGGACAAAGACCAAGCTCGAGGTTTTGTGCAAAAAACCATAAAAACAACTTAAGCATGTGATGAAAAAGAGAAAAATATATGTATCCCTGTGTATGAACGTCGAGGTCGTCATGTCTGCAAAAGCGCACTCATAAAGGTATTAGGCATTAGGATTAATAAATAAAGTAATTATAAAAAACCAATAAAAATGTAAAAGTGAATGTAAGGGGGTAAAAGTTCTTTTTACCATAGTCATTGTAACTTTTCCAATATTTTAGCCCAAAACCCTTCTTTTGCCCTCGAATTTCGGTGCTCGATTGCGATAGGTACAAGCATCCATTCGACGAACCGTCTCTGACAGTGAGGTAAGCTCCTTGTATTCTATCTTTTCATGGTTCAATTTTTCACTTTTATTGGTAAATTTCATGTTTTTGAGCTTGTTTTAGGGGGTAAATTTGCGCTCATCCATTCTCGCAGGCCAGCCACACGGGACCTGTGAGAATGCATCATTCTCGCAGGGGGCCCCAAAGGCACCTGCAAGAAACGCAAAGTGAAACATTTCTTTGAAGTTTTCTCAATGAAAAAGATACCAAGTCTTGAAGAGAGTTGCTGACCTTCTTCTTATGTTTCTTATGCATGCATTTGGCTATCATCATGGTTCTGGAATGGCGTGAAAGAGAGCATGAAAAATATGATGCTATTGTCGAGAATAGCCCGGGAACCATTTCCACTTTGCGAGACTGTGGTCTCTTGAAATTCTTTCGTATCCTGGGTATGAGGGCCCAAGTCAGGCTATTAGAGTACCTTGTGCATATGTGGGGCGTGGACCAACAAGTTTTCCACATGAGGGTCCACACATTGTCTTTGGATATCTAGGACGTTTATTTCTTGATAGGAATGTCACGGCATGGGTACCATGCTAGCTTGACTGGTAGCAGAGGTGGTGGGTTGCCTATGAGTGAATACTATCGTTTGTACTGTGTTCCAGAGGCGGAAAGGAACAAGGGAAAAGTGGCCATTTGGGGGGTGCAGGATTTGACCCTTCACACTATTTTGTTCACCATTTCTCATATGGATGGGAGCGCTGCTCCTCACATGGCTCTCCAAAGCTACTTTCAGTATGCCATAGAGTGTACTGAGCCTCAGGTATTTAACTGGGCAGACGCAGTCCTTCGTAGCATGAAGAGGCAATTGAGAAAATGTAGGAGAGGCGACCTGAAGCAATTCGGGTATAGGTCTTTGTTGGTGTCCTTCTTTCTTGATAGGGTTCCCTTGATGAGGTTGTAGGTTGAGTGGGTTTTACCGGCTCCGGAGGATTCAAGAATGCTGAGGTGGTGTAACCTCATGGCCGAGCATGTAGCTGGACAAAACATCAAATATAATGATTCCTTCTTTGACTGGTTGCGACCACAAATGCTGATGGTAAATGATTATGCCTATGTCGGGTTGGAATTTCGAGGAGATATGGATTTGGCCCTTCCTGAGGGTTCTCAGTGGAGAGATCTCGATAAGAAGTACACATTTTTTACTTTTTCAATGTTTTTGTGAATTTTATCATATGCAAATGCTTTTATGTTTGTCCAAGGTCTAATTACAAAAATTATTTTTTGATGACACAAACGTGGGGCCTTATCGACCACCTGGCACTTCTCCTATTCAGCGACGAGGAGAGGTGGCTCCAGTGCCACGATGGGATGCTAAAGATTATGAAGCAGTGGAACAAAATTAGAGGGTTTGACAACAGACATTCCAGACATGCCTCTTGGAGAGGTTCCACGACGTTATCAACGTCATACGGTGGGGGTGTCATAGTCCATTGGCTGACTGCTTCGTATGGTTGCTCGGGCAGTCGTGTGTTACCGTGAATGCCATCCATGAAGTCTCTTTGTAGAAGCTATAAGCTTCAGATTTTGAAATTTTGGTCCTCGGACAAAACTTTTTTGTAAAAAACTTTTTGATCGTTATATATACATACAGTTTCTACCAGTTTATCTTGTGTTGTGTGAAAGTTGTGATGTGATTGATTTATAAATGACCCAAATGTTTGTCTAATACATAGTTAGCTAATGAATCAGTTAATGTATTTAGACATATAGGAATATGTTGATGCTCAATATAATCAAAATAATGTTCCAAGAGGCGAATTCACAAATACACCCGTAACAAAGTAGGACTTCGAATAGCATAGACATTACTTAACTATAGTACTACGAGCTGCGAATCGAGTCGCACAACCAAGTGAAGGATACCAAGCGAGATAGCATCAATCAACAATTTTATGACGATGCTATACTCTGCAATATTATTGGTTGCATGGCCGAGGCACACACCTCGTAGAGTGACAAGTTCGTTTGTAGGGGTATAAATTGCCCACGTAGCAAAAGCAAGGTTTTGAGTACTACGGCTAGCGCCATCAGTGAAGCCAAAGTAGGGTAGCGAAGACTAAGAAATCTGGAAATCAAACACAATGTCACATAAGGGCAAATACCAGATAACGACAAAAGCAAACTACAGTAACACACAAGAAGTATGGTACAATAAAAATACAAGTACTCGTGCACATGTGATCTTATGCATAGTACTTCTTCAAGTACAACCCATTTATGGGTTCACTCAAAGGGATACCATCGTAATATACTAACTCATAAGATCCTTTTTCCAAAACTTGTCTAACGATATAAGGATCTCGCCACATGGCTTCGAATTTTCTAGCTCCTAGCATATCTCGATCTTGTTTGTAGAGGAGAACCAGATCTCCTTCGGAGAAAACGCGAGGCTTGACATGTTTTTCATATTGGGCCTTGACACATTTCTTCTGGGATTCTATGACTAGGGTAGCATCGCGTCGAGTTTCGTCTAATTGTATAAGATACAATAGATGTTCTTCCTCAACAAAAGTGTTTGGTAGGAGTTCAACAACTAGTTTTAAAGAGGGTATCTCGCATTCGATCAGGAGAATGGCTTCCAAACCATAGACTAACCGGAAAGGTGTAAACCCAGTAGCAGACTTAATGGATGTCCTGTAAGCCCACAATGTTGAAAAAAACATTGTGTGGCAACTTATTTTGTGAATCCCTATCATTCGTCAGAGCATAGTTATGAGAATTTTGTTAATCGCTTCGACTTGGCCGTTGGCTTGTGGGTAGTAGGGCGTTGATTTTTCATGGAGAAGACCCAAATTTTCAGTGAATTCAGGCATCATGAAGTTTCTAAAGTGGCTACCGTGATCAGTGATGATAGCCTGAGTAATACCAAAATGAGCTATGATGTGATTAAAAATAAATAATGTTGCGGTCTTTCCAGTATTGTCAAATGTCAACATCACCTCGGCCCATTTCGTAAAATAATATACAGCTACAATAATGTATCCATGCCCCCCGGCCGAGTGGGGGTGACATGTCATGAAATCAATGCCGCATTTTGCAAAGGGACCAACGGATACCATAGGGTGAAGAGAAGTAGGATGTGACCGTATATTATGATTATAGGTCTGGCAAGCGTGGCATTTTTGGACGACGATTATGCAATCGTTAAATAAAGAAGGCTAAAAATACCCTGCTCATAAGATCTTCTGGGCAGTAGAATACCCAGACATATGACCACCACAGGCTCTAGAATGGCAGTCATTTAAGGATTTATCAGCTTCTTTGAACGTGAAGCAGCGTCAAAAAACTGAGTCAATCCCACGGCGATAAAGAGTATCCCCGAGGATAATATATTGACGGGATTGGTGGCGTATTCGACGTCGGTGAGTAACTGACAAATTGGGCTGGAAAGTCTAGCTTTGGAGATATATGATAATATCGCCATACCAAAGATCATCGGAACTAATGAGGAAAAGGGATTCATCAGGTAATGAATCAGCTGCTACATTTTCTGTTTCAGAGTAGGGAAAGTCGCATATCAACTCGACAAACACTAGGGACTTCTTGGACTTGGCTCATTCGAATTCCAAGTCAAACTCCTGGAGTATAACTATCCATTTGGAGTATTTTCCCCCTAGCAATTGACGTGTGAGAATGTGTTGCATAGGGTTGCAGTTAGAAATCACTATAGTCTTGCGAGAGAGGATATAGTGCCGGAAACGTTGAACTACTTGGATGGCTTCCAAGGCTAGATTTTCAACATGTAAATACTTGGTTTTGGTAGGTGTTAGACTTCGAATCAAGTAATAGATAACATGTTCGTCATGAGAATCATCCTCTTGGATGAGAACCATAGCAATGGTGTAATCTAAGGCTACGAGGTAGAGGAAATAATGGCGACTGTAATCGGGGGGGAAGAGAAGCAGAGCACGTGTTAGGGACAATTTTAAAGCTTCGAAGGATTTGTTTTCGAGGGTATCCCATACGAACTCAGACCCCTTTTTGAGTAGTCGCGTAAATCCACGAGTTATCTCGGTGTAGTTCGGGATGAAACGATGAAGAAAGTTTTCTTTCCCTTGCAAACTTTGTAACTGGCGAAGTGTAGAAGGAGGAGGGAGATTAAGAATCGCCTAGACCTTTAAAGGATCTACCTTGATCCCTTGATGTGAAATAGTAAAGCCTAGAAGTCGGTCGGATTCCATGCAGAAAACACACTTGTGAGGATTCAAGCGTATATGGTAAAACTGACAGTGGATGAAAATGGCTCGGAGGTGGATTGGACGATCGACCTGGCGCATGGAATGAGCGGGTAAGTCATCAAGATATGGCTGCACGATGTGCTTGATATCATGGAAGGCATAAGACATAGCACACTGAAAAGTGGCGCCAACGTTCTTAATACCGAAAGGAAGTTTCAAATAGGCAAAAGTGCCCCAAGGACAAATAAAAGCAGTCTTGTGTTGATCCTCGAGAACAATGTTGATTTGATTATATCCGGAGAAACCATTCATCAGAGAGAAGATTTCGCTTCTATCGCAATTGTCAAAAATCTGATCGACGAAGGGGGTAGGAAATTTGTCCTTAGGACAAGCTTTGTTGATATCCCTATACGCGGATTGTGCCTTGTTTCTTGTCGATCGGGACAAGATTGGAAACCCGGTCAGTGAGGGCCACTGGGTAAATAAAGATGGCTTTGAGGAGTTTCTCAACTTCAAGCTTGATAGTAGCTGCATTGTGTGGGTGAACTGGATGAAGGTGTTGTTGGACAGGTTTAGTGTCTGGGTATTTCTTGATCTCATGTATCACAATGTCGGGGTCGATACCCGAAATTTCTTTGTAGCTCCAGGCAAAGACGTCACGAAACTCTTTGAAAAGTGACGTGTAGGTGACGATTTCGTAAGGGGAACACGAAGCTATGATATGCACATTTTCGACAATTCTAGGTTTGATGGATATGTCGAGGGGAACAGTGGGTGAGATATTTCTTAAGTTCCCTTTGGAAAACACATCGTGTGTGGACTTGGGAACGGTTGAAATGACGACAACGGTCGATGGGGTTGAGATCCATTGGTAGTTCTCGATGGTATGTTTCTCCAGGAAGAGGATGGAATGGTGATGTCCATCGTCCCAAGGGGTGTCTTCCATGATAGACATGATCATCTCATCTATGGAAAAAATGACACGGAAAGGATCTGGAGATAACTCACCAATAGAGGAGGTAGAAGGGGTTTCCGATTGAATGGCCTGATAGGCAGATTCGACCGGACTTAAAGGAATTTCGTCGCTGTAACGAAGATGATCGCTAGGGTCAGGTACCATCCATGGGTCATGAGATGCAGGGGTTCCATGAATCGAGGTGGAGATCATGTTGATTGAAGCAATGGACGAGTGTGGAACATCGGGTGGTGGAATGGGGAAAGTACCCATTAATGAAGTCTTTGAGAAGACCTACACTAACGTTCTCGTAACCAGGAGGGGTTTTGGTGATGAATGGTATGTTTCCAGCACGCATATCCGAGTTAAAGAAGGCTAATTGGTCGAAGATGACGACCTTTCCTTGATGTGGGAAACGTACAACACGAAAAAGAGTCGACACAACTGTGCGCATGAAATCGATCCAGCTACGACCATGCAGAAGATTGTAATCGAGAGGAGCGTCAAAGACTTCCACTTTGACCTGGACCGTTTTGCCTTCTAATGTGATTGGCAATGAAGGAAGAACACCGTAGGGCTTAAAACCGAAGCCATTGAAGGCTCTGAGAGTGTTATGGGATTCAGTCAAACAGGGAGAGTCGATGGCTTTCCAGCAGGTAACAGACATGACACACGTCGAGGCACCCTCATCGATAATGGTTCTACAAATGTTTTTGTAGGAGACAATCACTTGGATTTGGAATGCGAGTTGAGGGGCTAACCTTGGAATGTGATCTTCCAAGTCAAAAATTATTAAATTCGTTTTCGTCGGGTTGATTCCATTGATAGCTTTCAATAGTGCCTTTCGTTGTGTGGGACAACTTTGAAGGACTTCGAGGGCTGACATCGCAGAAGGTGCTTGGGCCAGATATTCAACAAAGATGTAGTTCTAGGCAACACGAGCATGAGGATTGAAAGACGATTTTTGAATGATGCCCTTTGGAGGGGGTCAAAGAACTATGTCAAGGCTTGGTCGTTCAAGATGAAGAGGACCATTGGTAGGTGGAGTCGCAGGAGAGGGTTGTACCAATGAAGGAGGTAGATCATCAACCTTCTCTTTAGAGGGAGAATAATATTTGGCTCGAGTGGTGAGTGCAATGTCAGTCTTCTTTGAATAGCTAGTACACATCAATACATATGACATAGTAGAAGGGGAAGGTTGGTCGTGAATGATTAATTGAGCCTGTTGTTGAGAGGGGAAGGGTTGGGACAAAACGACCGGAGCAGGGGGTTTCGGGGCTCCTTTAAGAAACTTAGTGACCTTGGCGCGTCGTGGAAAATCCTTCGTGTAGTGATCATCACCACAGATAAGAAAAGGGTATCGAGGTTTTCGCTTATCCCTATCGTCAACAGACGGAGTTTTGGTTTTCTCTGCTTGTAATGTATTTTTGTCCTCCTTATTCTTACCCTTTCCTTTTCTAGATTTGTTTTTACCAGCTGGGGTAGATTGAACTCCATTTACCTCAGAAGTCTTGCTGGTGGGAGGGGTAGGAGACAGAGCATTTTGAACATTATAAGAAGCATGTTTGGGGTTGGTTCTTGAGGCAAAATGTGGTTGGGCATGGAAAGTGCCAATCACATGGTCGGCTGCATGAGAAGCAGCTGGAGTAGTTGAAGTGGCATAACTGGAAGGACGGGGTGCATCAGGGAGTAAGTCGTAAAGGGTACCTGTTTGTGAGTAAATGAGGTCGAGGTATTGAGCGTGACTTATGGCCTGTTCTTCAGTGACAACTCCACCCATGGCGATGTCACGAGCAATGTCATTCACAAATGATTTTGTGAACCACTCTGCCAACAACTGATCGGGAAGTTCGAGTTTGATGAGACGTCGTCTCCGTCGCCACTCATGAATGTGATCGGATATATGAGTGGCTTTGGTTTGTTTGAAAGAACTCAAAATATCTGTCCCCGTTTCATAACGGATCGATAACTGGTAGTGGGTGAGAAAATCCATAGCTAGGGTGTTGAAGTCAGTGAAGAAACCTCGTGGTAATTCTATATACCACTTTGCGGCAGAACCCGTGAGAGTTCTTTGAAAAAGACGTAAATGAATAGAGTCATCCATCAAGGAGTTGGATGAGCACCAGAGGTGAAAAGTCATGACGTGATTGTTCGGGTCCTCTCCTGCTTTTACATTGAATTTAGGGATGTCTGATGGTATCTTGGCTAGTATAGCGGGCCATTGGGGAGAGTGACAAATTGGATCATATAAAATACTTGACAGATCCGGGAGATCCAAAGTGGCCAAGAAGGGTAACTGTTTATTCACATGCAGGTACGGGTGGCTTTGGGGAGGGAGCCCCGTTGGAAAACTAGTGGGACCATAAGCAGTCTGCATATAATGCGAAGACCCAGGAAGATTCGGTGGTTGTTGTGGATGAAAGTAGCTCATGGGATTGTATCCTTGAACAGGGACTTGAGTTTGAGCATTCGAGCCCCAAATAGGATTGGACGTACCTGGATATGATTGGCCTATACTAGGGGGTATAACAGATGTAGCTGGAAGTTGTTACCCCCCATTCGATTGAGGATTATGTTGTATCATATGGTTCCAATACTGGGCCAAGGATGGAGGTATGTTTTGTCCATAGGGTGGGGTCGGTGGGGGTTGTCCTCCAATCAGGGGTTGTGTTCCAATTGGGGCTTGTGTTCCAATTGGGATTTGCGTTCCAATAGGAATTTTCCCTACAAGGGGGGGTTCATTCAAACCTCCTTGGTGAAATTGTCCACCAACAGGAATCTAGTAATTTGGTGTGAACGACGGAATAGTGCCACTAGTATTAGTGCTACTGGTAGAGGACGAGAAAGGTACTCCAAAAGGGGGTTGAGGAAGTATCAGAATGAATCTGGGAGGAGAGTGCCCAGAAGAAGAGGGACCACCAGGAGTTCCAGATGGAGTTTTTATAGGAGTGGGAATAGAAGCATTCAACGCACGGTATCTGAGTGGAAGCGTCGGGGTGACACTGGGCGAGAGCGGTGTGCAAGATACCAGATATATAAAATATGCAGAACAGAAACGAAATGCTAGAAATGACAGAATAACAGTAAAATATCCAGCATAATCTTCACAATACACAGAAATGATATACGA
>JZKD02S1835010.1:41354-61842 GCA_000966675.3 Picea glauca | reverse complement strand
AGATTTTGTTGAAGATGTAGATGTCTGCATGGATCTGATGAAGTATATGAATCATTGATATTTCCACACATATCCACTTTATCTTCTTGTAATGAATAATATCCAAATAAATTTTTGATGAAATTTTGAAAATCGTGCGGCTGTTTCCAGAAAAATGCTGAAATTTTGTTGATTTTGAAACGATCATAACTTCAGTTCCTGGACTCCGTTTTGGACGATTTGTTTTCTGAAATTGGATATTTTCCCGAGAGCAATTCAAATATCCAATTTGTTTCTACAAATTTTTCTCAGAAAATATCAGAATGGCATCTGATGTGTGTGACTCTCTTTTTTGTCTCCTAAGATGCATGCATGGTGCATGCAAAAGTGTCTGCATGTGACTCCTAAGATGCATGCCATATATCTTCCACATGAATTTCAGAAAATAAATCTAAAATGGAGTAGACATCATCTTCAATTATTGGAATACTAATTTGTGTAGATAGTACTTGTGTAGAAGGCTCTTCAAACTGAGATGATTTATCTTCCAGTGGATTTTCTACATTCTCTATCTTGTCAACATTTTGCATGCATTATTCCTTATTCCAAAATAAAACCTCCAATCTGCTCCATAAATCATTTGGATTGAATTATTGTGAGTCATCATATATTTGATGGAGAATTTCGAGAGAAATAAAATAGAGGATACATCCTATGGCCATATCTTGTCTATTGAGAAAGTCATTTTTCTCATCGACAAAATCAGTCTCTACTGCCATTCCATAGTTATTTGGTACAAGCCTCTACATCTAAGCATAATCATAATTTTTGGCTTCCATTCCAAATAGTTATGAGGCGTGAGAAGTAATTCTGGTGAATAATCCATCTTTTTGTTGTCTTCAATCTTCAGTACCTGCACAAAATAATTTGGTGTATCTTTTTGCTTAGCAGTTCGTCAGCTCTGATACCATGTAAATGTGTTGAACTTGCACAGAATAGAACTAGCTAGAAAATACTACACACATTTGCAGAGAGAAATTGAGAAAGAAGAAGCAAGATAGTAAGAATGGAAGAATTCTCATTAACTGTATTCCACACTCAAAGAGTGAATAATTTACAATAGATATAGGATACATGAGTAACTAATGAGCCACAGTGGTGGTCTAGATTGATCTAGACACACACCAATAGTTACAAGAGTAAAATTCCACCTAGTCTAGTCTCTAAGGTAGTTACGGGAGTGAACTGCCACCTAGCTAAGTTAACTAGTCAACTAGTATTCAATTAACTGACTGAACAAAGAGTAGTGAGGAGTTAAATCAGGAAATAAAGGGTAATGCGCTAATCTAGTGATGATCCCAAGGAAAGTGCGCATTAGTTGGTGATGATCCCATTGTTGCATGGTGACAAAACCAATGCAACATCTAAACTCAACTCAACTAGTCAAACTGAAGTGTCAACTGAAAGAGAATATTCTCTAGGTGGAATATTCTCCCCTAAAATATAGGAGACTGGATAATGACTAATTATGACTAATAAATAAGGAATAACCTTAAGAAAAATAAATCCTAGTTGTGTGTGAAGTAACTCCAACACCCCCCCTAAACATCACTATGGTGAAAATAAAGAATGGGTCCCGACTACGAGGCCATGTTAGGTACCCAAATACAAAAGATACACTGAACTAAATGAGGAAAGAGAGAAAACCTCATGGGAACCCTCCCCCCCTCAAATTACAATGAATAAAATAAAAAATGATAAGGAACAAAAGGCAGTTGCTAAGCAACCATGTCCTTCACTCCAAGATGACCTCGCAACTATGCAAGTTTGTGCTCATTGAATATTTTGTTGAAGATGTAGATGTATGCACGGATCTGATGAAGTATATGAATCATTGATATTTCCACACGTATCCACTTTATCTTCTTGTAATGAATAATATCCAAATAAATTTTGGATGAAATTTTGAAAACTGTGCGGTCGTTTCCAGAAAAATGCTGAAATTTTGTTAATTTTGAAACGATCATAACTTCAGTTCCCCTACTTCGTTTTGGATGATTTGTTTTTGAAATTGGATATTTTCCTGAGAGGAATTCAAATATCCAATTTCTTTCTGCAAAGTTTTCTCAAAAAATATCAGAATGACATCTGATGTGCGCGACTCTCTTTTTGTCTCCTGAGATGCATGCATGGTGCATGAAAAAGTGTCTGCATGTGACTCCTAAGATGCATGCCATACATCTTCCACATGAATTTCAGAAAATAAATCTGAAATGGAGTAGACATCATCTTCAATTATTGGAATACTAATTTTTGTAGATACTTGTGTAGAAGGCTCTTCAAAATGAGATGATTTATCTTCCAGTGACTTTTCTACATTCTCTATCTTGTCGACATTTTGCATGCATTCTTCCTTATTCCCAAATAAAACCTCCAATTTGCTCCATAATCATTTGGAGTGAATTCTTGTGAGTCATCATATATTTGATGGAGAATTTCGGGAGAAATAAAATAGAGGATACATCCTATGGCCATATCTTGTCTATTGAGAAAGTCATTTTTCTCATTGACAGAATCAGGATCTACTTCCATTGCCATAGTTATTTGGTACAAGCCTATGCATCTGAGAATAATCAAAATTTTTGGCTTCCATTCCAAATAGTTATGAGGCGTGAGAAGTATTTCTGGTGAATAATCCATCTTTTTGTTGTCTTCAATCTTCAGTATCTGCACAAAATTATTTGGTGTATCTTTTTGCTTAGTAGTCTGTCAGCTCTGATACCATGTAAATGTGTTGAAACTGCACAAAATATATCTAGCTAGAAAATACTACACACATTTGAAGAGATAAATTGAGAAAGAAGAAGCAAGATAGTAAGAATGGAAGAATTCTCATTAACCGTATTCCACACTCAAAGAGTGAATAATTTACAATAGATATAGGATACATGAGTAAATAATGAGCCATAGTGGTGGTCTATATTGATATGGACACACACCAGTATTTACAAGAGTAAACTTCCACCTAGTCTAGTCTCTAAGGTAGTTACGGGAGTGAACTGTCACCTAGCTAAGTTAACTAGTCAACTAGTATTCAGTTAACTGACTGAACAAAGAGTAGTGAGGAGTTAAATCGGGAAATCAAGGGTAATGCACTAGTCTAGTGATGATCCCAAGGAAAGTGTGCATTATTTGGTGATGATCCCAATGTTGCATGGTGACAAAACCAATGCAACATTTAAACTCAACTCAACTAGTCAAATTGAAGTGTCAACTGAAAGAGAATATTCTCTAGGTGGAATATTCTCCCCTAAAATATAGAAGACTGAATAATGACTCATTATGACTAATAAACAAGGAATAACCTTAATAAAAATAAATCCTAGGTGTGTGTGAAGTATCTCCAACAAATTCCTAGTCTTTATGCTTAACCTTGTTACACATTGGGTTGTGTCTCCTCTACATAGTGACTACTTCCACCTTGATCTCTTGTTTTTGTGATCTCTTTCTCATCTTTTCTTACTTTTTTTTTTCACTTAGTGTTTGGTCTTATTTACTTATGTATTATCTTGGAAACACCATATTTTAGAAAGGTGTAAGGATGAAAACTCATAAATTTTCCATGATACTCATCTCATGGAAGTGGGAAACCCTAAATTTGTGCAAAGTCTCCTCACTTATTCCTTCTTCACTAGAGATATTAATAATTTGGGCTTGCAACTCTTCTCAGAAAATTTAAGTAGTGACCAATACCTCTCCTACCATTGTCCATTTTGTCATCCTTTTACCAAGCACTTTGTTATGTTTCACTTCCCTCCTATTTTTATTCACTTTCATCGTCCTCTTGTCATTATAAATGGTGATTGTCTTGGGTTTCATTTAGTGTTTTACGTCCTTTCCTTCCGTCTGTCTTTGGAACCCCATATTTTTGGTATTTGTTATGAGGGTGGCTCATAAATATTACATTGCACTCGTTTCATGGAATTTAGAAAAACCAAATTTGTTCAAGGTCTCCTCACTTATTCCTTATGCATTGGTGGTCTTACCAGTTTGGGCTTGCAAGCGATCTCAAAAATTTATATGGTATCAATACATCTCCTTATTTGACAATTTTTATATCATTTTACATGGTTCTCCCTTATGGTTTTGTTTCCTCTGCATTATTGTTTTCCTTTTTCTTCCTCTTCTAATTATGCATGGTGTTTTCCTTATGTTTCATTTAGTGTTTGATATTTTTCCTTTATTCCTTGTCTTTAAAACCCCATATTTTTGGTAGGTGTAAGAACAAAAGATCATTTATTCCATGCCACTTTTCTGAAGGAAGTGGAAAACCCTATATTCATCCAAGGTCTCCTCACTTCTTCATGTTTTTCACCTTCATTTTCCTCCTCTCATTTTTAATGGTGTTTTCCTTGTGTTTCATTTAGTTTTAATTCTTCTTGATTTGTGTCTTGTCTTAGAAACCTCATATTTTTTATAGGTGTAAGGATGGTAGTTCATTTATTCCATGCCACTTTTCTCAAGGAAGTGGAAAACCCCAATTTGTTTCAATTTTTCCTAACTTATTCATTGTGCATGTATGGTTTTGCTAATTTGGGCTTGCAAGTTGTATCAAAAGAGTTAAGTGGGGATCAAGAACTCTCCTTTTTTGACAATTGTTTTTTCTTTTTATCATGTTATCCTATGTGTTTTTTTCCCTTCACCTTATTGTTCAACTTAAAAATCCTCTTTGTGTTCCACATGGTGTTTTTCTTGTGTTTTATTTAGTGTTTGGTCTTATTTCTTTATGGATTGGCTTAGAAACCCCCTCTTTTATTGTGTTGGTTCAAGATTATGGTATTACATAAGTTTTTTTTTAATACAATAGAAAGAATTGAATGACTATCAATGTTTTATGGAGAGATCTTTATTCCTGTAGTGTTTCATGGAGAGAGCTTTATTCCTCTACTGTTTCTTGTAAATTATTTTCAATTTTGATATTTTCATTTGTTATGAAATTGCATGAATAGCTTCAAAATACCTCGCTCTTATGTTATTCATTTATTTATTTTAGCCTTGAGTTAGACCTTGGAAAGAGGTTATTCTATTGTAACATAACCCCTACAATTATCTTAATTCCAAGTTTTTATACTTAACCATGTTAAGAATTCAGTTGTTCCTCCTCTACATAGTGACCACATTCACCTTGCTCTCCTATTTTTGTGATCACTTCCACTTGATTTTTATAATGTGTTTTGTCTTCTTACATTGTGTATTTTCTGGGCAAGCCCATATATCTGGTAAGTGTAACGATTAAATGTCATAACTATTCAATTATACACAACCCATAGAAGTGCGAAACACTCAATTGATGCAAGGTCTACTTACTTATTCCTTGTGCACTAGCGAGCTTAAACTTTGGGCTTGTGAGTATTCTAAAAAAGGTTAAGTGGTGACCAATATCTCTCCTTACTTTGTCAATTTTGTTTTCCTTTTACTAATTTCTCCATTGTGGTTTCATTTCCTTCACATTGTTGATCTCTTTCATCTTTGTGTTCTTATTTTGCATGGCGTTTTCCTTGTGACTCCCCTTGTGCATTAAAGTACTTACCATCAAGATCTTAAAGATTAATGATGTGAGTTAGCAATATTTCCCTGCATAAGTGGGTTCTTAATGAAATGGAGCAACATATAGTCCACTATATGGAATTTAACCCATGGAATATCAACTATGCCCTCTTAGAGATTTTGAAAGTCAATATCTCACTAATTTACTTGACATTGCTTCCTACGAAAACAAAAGCAATAATATTACATTAGGGAAACTTTTAGACCATTTTACACTTCATCAAATATGTGTAAAATACCATGTAAAATACTATTTTTATTGTGCACATAAAACCATTCTTCCTTAAATTTGTTCATGTCGTGTACAACTATTCTACTCATACTTGTGTGACCAAGGATGCAATTATCAACACATATCGCTACACCATGGAATTGTTTGATGGGTAGTTTCACATAACAAGTATATATTTAGGTGATATCTATGTCATCTAGGTGTATATCGGTTCCCACCCACCTATTCCAACTAGCTCAAAATAGTCTTCTGGAAACTTACTATGTTTAGTAGTTTTTTGGTGCCTAAACTTCTGGGGCCATTTTGAGGGCCTAAATGAAGTGGTTTTGGGATAGAGAACCTAAATGGTAATTGAATTATTTGATTGAGCCCCAAAAATGAATCTCCTTGATGATCCTTTCCAACGAGCTATCATGCGACCCAAATGGAGATCGTATGCCAAAGTTACACCCCCAGGAAGTTGATACACCAAACTTCCCAAAATGGGGTCCACAAAATTGTTGGCTTTTCATCTTCTGGGGTTAGGGTTTTGGATTTTACTTATGAAAAAAAATTATTTGGAGCCTCATGGTAAAATCATATTCTTGCGAATGTTAGTAACCATCACATATCTTCTCAGAGAAAAGATGCCACCATTCTAGCGAGTCTTTCACTCTGTATTTCTACAATTTTGTACATTTCGCTCATTAATAGAAATTATGTATTATTGTATATATGTGTATCTTGTTATATATATGATATATATATATATATATATATATATATATATATATATATGTTATATTATTGGATATATTGCAATATCTCTGTATATTTCTATGGTATATCTCTGCTCGCATTTCGTGCTGAAAATAATCTGGATTAGTGGTATCAGAGTAGGTTGTTCTTGATCATTTTTCAGTGTATGCCCCTGATGAGGCCTGAGTATAGAAATTTGGGTATCGAGATTGTATATATTGAGGACAAATGCTCTCGCGTGCCAAAGAAACCCTCCATGGGAGAAGAAAAGAAAAATTACAGAGAAAATGATTATATTAATATGTTGCTTGAGAAAACTCTCATGCGACAAATGGACGAAATGATGGAGATTTTTTCCCACATCCTTCAATGTCCATCGATAAAAACAAGTGCGTATTCATCGAGAGACCACTTTGGAGGAACCTGTCCTTTCAAGGTATACATTAATTTTTATATTCTTGTATTTGAAGGACAAATAGATGTGGATTCCCTTGAAAAATGGTTAAATCTGATAGAAGGTTATTTCTCTGTTCATAATTTTTCCGACAGGGAAAAGTTCACCTTCGCACTCTTTAAGGCTCTCCCCCATGTCAAACATTGGTGGGAAACTTAATAGGATAAAAGTTCCACATAGGAGTTTGGAATATATGGGTTCAAGCCCACTTGGGATTTTTTTGTGGATGTGTTCAAGGAATATTATTACCCTGTTGGTAACTATGACGACCAGTACATGCGATGAACCACACTATAGCAAGAGAGGGGCCAAACAGTTTTGTAGTTCACAAATTATTTTCATACTTTGTGCACCACGCTGGGTATCAAAGACTCTGAGTGACATCTGGTTATGAAATACCATGGTGTTATCGGAAAAATTGGTAGGTGCGGACACTAACAGATCTCCCTAGATCCACCTAGATCTAGAACAAAACAGGACATGACACGACTCTTTCCCTAAGTTGTAACCATTGAATCTACTAATAAGAAGGAATAAGTGAGATACCTTTATATCGCTTCCTTAGGCCTATGTTGTTCCTGCTTCGCTCCGGTACTCTCTTAAAGTCAAGTCCAAGACAACACAAACCAACCAAAGTGAAGATAGCAAACTATATTCAATGTCAACCTATGCATATGATCAAGGAATTAAACAATAAAGTGAGAGTGACTTTATGGGAAAGGGGCATGCCGTTGTATCATATTGATTGAAAGTAGAAGGTACAACCTGATCGCGTTGATGTTGTCATCTTCCTTTCAGTGACCCTTGGTTCCAACACACACACTTGTTCTGTACTTGCATGAAGAAGATCCAAAACCTCTTGATAGACCAAATAGAGCCTTCAAGCTTATGTCCAAGCAGGGTTCTTCACACAATTCTTTCACCAATTCTTCATTCAATCTTGCTTAACCTTTTCCATGAGAAACCTTTCAATATATAGGAGAAGGAGAGATGGTTACATGGATGAGGATGATCCCATCAAATCTGAGAAGTCGGTAGAATGACAACCATGCAAATGCCAACTCATTTTCTAGAAGATTCCCTTCTAGAACCCTCGAGACCTCTTCTCCTTTCCAAGATTAAAAATAGGTTTGCACCATATATATGGAGCAGAATGTGGGAAGTTCCCACCCTATGTGTGGGTGGCCTGTGAGAATGAAGGATTCTCGCACCCTAGACCATAAGCAACCTGCGAACTCATCTTAAAAATATGTTTTTGGAAGAATACAAGAACCATTTTTCTCAAGCAAAAGGTCTTTGTTGGGAGACTAAATACATCACTGTTGAGACATCACCAGAGTGAACAAAATCATGTGTAATAGAATTCCCCCCAAAGTATGAGGTCGGAACTTGTGACATCCAAAATACTTTGTAAACTGTGTGTGTGTGTCAGAAACCAGGAGCACACCTAATCGAAAACCTACAAACAACCAAGCATCTATAGAATATAATACCAATTATGAGGTAGGCATTCCCATAATCAGATCACAAATGAATGAAATCATAAATGTAGGCCTTGGCCACCAATTATACACTGTGGATCCATGCCGTCGAAATGATACATAGCCACCAGGAATACATTGTGGATCTATGCGAAAAGACTTGAATTCAGACGACATAGCCACATGACATATAAAGTGGATCTATATGCCGACACAAATTATACATACTCCATCGCAGCCTGGATAAAAAAGATGAGACCCAGAGTCTTCAATCCCGTCACCAAAAAGTACGAATCTAGCCATGCGATTACATGTGCTGAAGTCGAACATGGCAGAAACCACTTGATTACTGATCATTGATGAAAACCGTTAACAAGAGCGAGGGAAATCACCATTGATGTCGATGACTCCCAAGGTACCAAAGCACAATCCGAACGAATGTGAATGCATGAGTTGAAGTCGAGCATTCGGTGGAATCTCTCGATTAGGGATCAATGATGCAAACCCCTGTCGAAATCGAAGAAACCGGCCATTAAGGCATGCAGGTTCTAAGGTACTAAATGGTTTCTAGGTCTCGTTTCTGGATAATGAGTTGAAGTCGATGGAACAAGACTTGTCACAAGAGGGCCTTGATATATCCCCCATCAATAACATGAAATAAGTAACAGATTTTGAGGGTGAAACAGAGTATGAATATAGGTTGAAACAGACACAAGGAAGGCCGACATAGTAAGAATGGACAACTGAAGATGGCCAATTCAATAGAGGGATTGGATGAACTTCTCTTGAACATATGAATGACACGGCCAAGGAATTGGAAGCACTGACTCAAAGATGACCCAGGATATGACCTTGTAGCAAGTCGAATGAGAGACAAATGGATTTCCCAAACTGGCTTCAAATGATGAATAAGGGGTGTCATGTTCAAGAGAGACGCTTACTTCCATTAATATGAGTACAAAAACACATCCCTTTCCAAACATTTCCCCCACCATTTCTGGCGAGTACCTCTTTATTTTTACGCAAGATTGAGGAGGATAACATATGCTTGTTGATGTAAGCTCATCCTTTGGATGATTCCCTCGGAGTATATTTAACGAACCGTAGGAAGGAGTGGCTTGGTCCCATTGCGAGTCTTTCGATGTTTGTTTAACGAGTCCAAAGATACAAAACTTGGGGGTTTTTCATGTTTTGAGAGACTGAAAAACACTTAAAGAGAAATATCTTAGTTCATTTTTCATAAAATAGTTCGACATGACTGAAAAAGTGATAAACTATCGCCCATCGAACGTTTCGTTCAGATACTTTTACGAGCGTGAACAGAACAAGGTCGCTCGGCCATCTTTTCATTTTTATGGAGTGTGAAAAGATCTTAAAGGATACTCCTTTGCATTCATCATTTTCATGTGACCATGACGATTATGAAAAGACAAGAAAAGTATACTCGGTTATGTTCTTATGTATTTTCGAGCACGAGAATGAACGAAGACTAAACTCAAGGTTTTTCTAAAAACCCTAAAAAGCAATCGTACATGCGAAAAAAAAGAAAAAACATCCGTACTCCCTCGTGTGGACTTCAAAGTTGCTATATCTGCAAAAATTCACACTCATAGGACTATTAGGCATTAGGTTTTATAGACAAAACAATATAAAAATCAACAAAAATGGTAAAAAGTGAATAAATATGGGTAAAAAGGGCTTTTACCATTTTCATTGTGATTTTGCCAAAAAAATTGCCCAATACACCTCATTTTGCCCCAAATTTTGTTGCTTGATTGCGGGAGGCACAAGCGACCATTTGGAAAACTGTCTCCATCAACAAGGTAAGCTCTTGATCTTCTACCTTTTCCATGGTTTATGTTTAGTTTTCATTAGCAATTTCCAGATTTTTAGGTTCATTTTAGGGCCATAACTTGTGCCCAAATCGTTCTCACAGGCTGGCCATGCGGGACCTATGACAATCTAGGATTCTTGCAGGTGGCCTTAAGGGCACCTGCGAGAATCTCACATTGTGATAAAGGGGCACCTGCGGGGGTCAAAAAATGAAATTTAAATTTGATTTTTGCTCAATAAAAAATGTGCCAAGTTTTGAAAAAAGTTGTTGACCTTTCTCTCCTGGCTCTTGTGCAGGTGTTTGATCATCAAAATGCTGGAGTGGCGAGAAAGAGAACATGAGGAGGAGGATTCCATTGCCACGAATGACCCGGATACCGTCGCTACCCTCCGGGACTGTGGCCTCTTGAAATTCTTTAGAATTTCAGGCATGAGGGCCTAACTCAGATTATTGGAATACCTGGTTCATATGTGGGACGTGGAAAAACAGTTGTTTCACATGGGATTCCACATGCTAAACTTATATATCGAGGATATCTATTTTCTAACGTGATTATCACGACGTGGATACCATGCTAGTTTGACCGGTGTTTGAAGTGGCAGACTCCCTATGAGTGAGTATTGTCGCCAGTATTGTGTACCTGAGGCAGAAAGAAGAAAGGGAAAGGATACTATTTGGGGGGTTTAAGACTTGACCCTACAAACCATCTTGTTCACTATAGCACGCATGGCTGGGAGTGCAGCTCCACACATGGCTCTCTAGAGTTACTTCCAATACACCATAGAGTGCATAGAGCCCTGGGTCTTCAACTGGTCGGATGCAGTTCTCCACAATATGAAGAGGCAATTGACGAAATGTAGAAGAGGAAACTTGAAGCAGTTTGGGTACGGATCACTTTTGGTGTCCTTCTTCCTCGAGAGGGTTCCACTGCTGCAATTACAGGATGAATAGGGTTTACCGGCCCCACATGATCCGAGGATGCTGAGGTGGTGCACCCTCATGGCTCGTCACGTAGCTGGGCCTATAATCAAGTACAATGATTCATTTTTCAACTGGTTAAGCCCCCAGATGTTAATGATTGATGACTACGCATATGCTGGTTTGGATTTCCGAGGGGATCTAGATTTGGCCCTACCTAAGGATGATCAGTGGGGTGACCTAGGTAAGAAGTACACATTTTCTTCTTTTTAATTGTTTTTGCAAGTTTTATCATATAAAATGTTTTTATGTTTGTCCAAGAACTTAATCAAAAAACATTTTTTTGACGACACAGATGTGGGGCCATATCGACCTCCAGAAACGTTTCCTATTCAATGTTGAGGAGAGGCGGCTTCAGTGGCGCGATGGGATGCCGAAGACTATGAGGCAGCGGAGCAGAACTTGGAGGGGTTGACTGCTAACATCCCAGATATGGCTATTGCGGAGATCCCTAGACGTTATCAACACCATACTGTGGGCGTGTCAGAGTCTATTAGTCGACTGCTTCGTAGGGTGGCCCGGGAAGTTGTGTGTTATCATGAGTGTCACCCATGATGCTATTTTGTAGAAGCTATGAGCTTCACATTTTGATATTTTGGTCCTTGGATAGAAACTTTTTGTAAAAACTTTTGATCATTATATACATATATACGAATTATACCAACTTATCTTGTGTTGTGTGATACATGTGACGTGATTGGTTTATAAATGGCCCAAATGTCTGTCTAATACATAGTTAGCTAATGCATCAGTCAATGCATTTAGACATCTAGGAATGTGTTGATACTCAATATAATCAAAATAATGTTTCAAGAGGCGAATTCATAAATATACCTGTAATAGAGTAGGACTTTGAATAGCATAGACATTACTTAGTTGTAGTACTACTGGCTGCGAATTGAGTCATACAACCAGGTGGAGGATATCGAGCGAAATAGCATCAATCAACAATTCGATGACGACACTATATTCTGCAATCTTGTTGGTTGCACGGCCGAGACACAGACCTCGTAGAGTGATAAGTTTGTTTGTAGGGGTGTAAATTGCCCAAGCAGCAAAAGAAAGGTTCTGAGTACTATGGCTAGCACCATCAACAAAGCCAATTTGGGGTAGTGAAGACTCCGACATCTGGAAAACAAGTACAATGTAATATAAACGGTCGAGGGCAGAGACCAAATAACAAAAAAATGCATACTACAGTAACACCCAAAAAGTATGGTACAATAAAATACAAGCACTCATGCACAGGTGATCTTAGGCATAGTACTTCTTTAAGTACAACCCATTTCTAGGTTCACTCAAAGGGATACCACCGTATTACACTAAATCGTAAGCTCCTTTCTTCAAAACTCGTCTAACGATATAAGGACCTTTCCACATAGCTTCAAATTTTTCTGCTCCTAGCATATCCCGATCTTGTTCGTAAAGGAGAACCAAATCAACTTCAGAGAAAACACGAGGCTTGACATGTTTGTCGTATTGGGCTTTGACGTGTTTCTTCTGGGTTCTATGACTAGGGTGGCGTCGCGACAAGTTTCGTCTAATCACATGAGATACAATAGACGTTCTTCTTTGGCATAAGTGTTTGGGAGGAGTTTGACGACTAGTTTTAGGGAGGGTATCTCACATTCAATCGACAGGATGGCTTCTAGACCATAGACTAACTGAAATGGTGTAAACCCGGTAGTAGACTTAACGGATGTCCGATAAGCCCACAATGCTGAAAACAACATCATGTGCCAACTCGTTTTGTGAATCTCTATCATTCGTCGAAGCATGGTAATGAGGACTTTGTTAATTGCTTCGACTTGGTCGTTGGCTTGTGGGTAATAGGGTGTTGAGTTTTCATGGTGAAGACGCAAGTTTTCAGTGAGTTCAAACATCATGAAGTTTCTAAAGTAGCTACCATGATTTGTGATGATAGCCTGAGGAACACCAAAATGATCTATGATGTGATTGAATATGAATAATGATGCGGTCTTTTTGGTGTTGTCAAATGTCGGCAATGCCTCGGCCTATTTCGTAAAATAATCTACGGCTAGAATAACGTATCCATGCCCCCTGACCGAGTGAGGGTGAAATATCATAAAATCGATACCCCATTTCGCAAAATGACCAATGGAGACCACAGGGTGAAGAGGAGTAGGGTGTGACCGTATTTTATTGTTGTCATTCTGGAAAGCATGGCATTTTTGGACGACAATTATAAAATCGTTAAATAAAGAAGGCCAAAAATACCCTGCTCGCAAGATCTTCTGGGCAGTAACATACCCATACATATGACCACCACAGGCTCCAGAATGGCAGTCATTTAGGGATTTCTCGGCTTCGTCAAACGTGAGGCAGCGTCGAAAAATGGAGTCAATCCCATGACGATAAAGAGTATCACCGAGGATAATATACTGATGGGCTTGGTAGCGTATTCAACAACGGTCAGTACTAGACAAATTGGATCGGAAAGTCTGGGTTTGGAGATATGTGATGATATCTCCATACCAGAGATCATCAGAACTAATCAGAAAAAGGGATTCATCAGGTAATGAATCAACTGCTACATTTTTTGTCTCAGAGTAGGGAAAGTCTCATATCAACTCGACAAACACTAAGGATTTCTTGGACTTAGCGCATTTGAATTCTAAGTCAAACTCTTGGAGTATCACGATCCATTTGGAGTATTTTCCCCCTAGAAGTTGATGTGTAAGAATGTGTTTCATAGGGTTGCAGTTAGAAATTACCATAGTCTTGCGAGAGAGGATATAGTGTCGTAAATGTTGATTGCTTGGATGGCTGCCAAGGCTAGTTTTTCAACATGTAAATACTTGGTTTCGGTAGGTGTAATAATTCGACTCAATTAATAGATGAAATGTTCATCATGAGAATCATCCTCTTGGACGAGAACCATAGTGATGCTGTAGTCTGAGGCTGCGAGGTAGAGGAAATTATTGTGACTATAATCAGGTGGGAAGAGAAGTGGGGTACATGTCAGAGATAGTTTCAAAGCTTTGAAAGATTTGTTTCCAGTGGTATCCCATACGAACTCAGACTTTTTCTTGAGCAGTCGTGTAAATCCAAGAGTTAGCTCGGCATAGTTCGAGATGAAACAACAAAGAAAGTTTGCCTTCCCTTGCAAACTTTGTAATTGGCTAAGTGAGGAAGGAGGAGGGAGATTGATAATAGCCTCAACCTTCAAAGGATCTACCCAGATCCCTTGACATGAAATAATAAATCCTAGAAGTCGGTCGTATTCTACATAGAAAACGCATTTGTGAGGATTCAAGCGTATATGGTAAAATCGACATCGAAAGAAAATGGCTCGGAGGTGTATTGGATGATCTACACGGCGCATGGAATGAGCGGGTAAGTCATCTAGATATGGTTGGACGATGTGCTTGATATCATGGAAGGTGTAAGACATAGCACGCTGAAAAGTTGCGCCAACATTTTTTAAACCGAAAGGAAGTTTCCGATAGGCAAAAGTTCCCCAAGGACAAATAAAAGCAGTTTTGTGTTGGTCCGCGGGAACAATATTGATTTGATTTTATCTGGAGAAACCATCCATCAAAGAGAAGATTTCACTTCCGGTGCAATCATCGATGATATGGTTGACGAAGGGGGTAGGAAAGTTGTCTTTAGAACATGCTTTGTTAATATCCCTATAATCAAAGCACACACGAATTGTGCCTTGTTTCTTGTCGATCGGGACAAGATTGGAAACCCAGTCAGTGAGAGCCACTAGCTAAATAAAGCCATCTTTGAGAAGTTTCTCGACTTCAATCTTGATAGCGAATGCTTTACATGGGTGGACCAGACGAAGTCATTGCCAGATGGGTTTAGCATCTAGGTATGTCTTAATCTCATGTATCACAATGTCGGGGTAAATACCCAACATTTTTTCATAGCTCTAGGCGAAGACGTCACAAAATTCTTTGAAAAGCGATTTGTAGGTGAAAATTTCGTCAGGGGAACACGAAGCTCCGATATGCACATTTTCGACAATTCCAGGTTTTATGGATATGTTGAGGGGGGTGGTGGGTGAGATATTACTTAAGTTCCCTTCGTAAAACACATCGTGTGTAGCCTCAGGAATGGTAGAAATGATGACAATGATCGATGGGGTCAATATCCATTGGTAACCCTCGATGGTGTGTTTTTCCAGGAAGAGGATGGAACGATGATGTCCATCATCCCAGGGGGTGTCTTCCATAACAGACATAATCATCTCATTCATGGGAAAAATGACGCAGAAAGGATCTCGAGATAAATCACCAAGAGAGAGGGTAGAAGGGGCTGCCAATTGAATGGCCTGATAGGCGAATTCGACCAGACTCAAAGGAATTTCATCGCCTTAATGGAGATGATCGTTGGGGTTGGGTACCATCCATGGCTCATGAGATGCAGGGGTTCCATGAATAGAGTTGGATATCATGTTGATCGAGGCAACAGATGGATGTGGAACATAGGGTGGTGGGATGGGGAAGGTACCCATTAACGAGGAGTCTTTAAGAAGACCCACACCGACGTTCTTGTATCCGGGGGGGGGGGTTTGGCAATGAATGGTATGTTTTCGGTATGTGCATCGGAGTTAAAGAAGGCTAATTCGTCAACTATAATTACCTTTCCTTGATGTGGGAAACGCATGACACAGAAAAGAGTCGACACAACTGAGCGCATGGAATCAATCCATCTACGACCAAGTAGAAGGTTGTAATCGAGAGGAGCATCAAAGACCTCCACTTCAACTTGGACCGTTTTGCCTTCTAACGTAATCGACAATGAAGGGAGGACATCGTAAGGCTTAAAACCGGAGCCATTAAATTCTTTGAGCATGTTGTGGGATTCAGTCAAAGGAGGAGAGCTGATGGCTTTCCAGCAGGTAATAGACATGACACACGTCGAGGCACCCTCGTCGATAACTATTCTACAAATGTTTTTGTCAGAGACAATAACTTGTATTTGGAATGCGAGTTGAGGGGGTAACCTTGGAATGTTATCTTCCAAGTCAAAAATTATTAAATTCATATCCGTAGGGTCGATTCCACCAATATATTTCAACAGTGCCTTCCGTTGTATAGGACAAATCTGGATGAATTCGAGGGCTGACATCGCAGATGGTGCTTGGACCAGATCTTTGACAATGCTGTAGTTCTGGGCAACACGTGCATGGGGATTGAAAGCTGATTTTCGAACAACACCCTTTGGAGGAGGACAAAGAACTGTATTGAGGATCAGTCTTTTAAGATGAAGAGGATCGTTGGTAGGTGGAGTCATGGGAGATGGTTGGACCAACGAAGGAGGTATTGCATCAACCTTCTC
Source organism: Picea glauca (assembly GCA_000966675.3). Taxonomy (NCBI): domain Eukaryota; kingdom Viridiplantae; phylum Streptophyta; class Pinopsida; order Pinales; family Pinaceae; genus Picea; species Picea glauca. The sequence continues at coordinate 45,226 of JZKD02S1835010.1, read as the reverse complement.
TTTGGAGGAATAATCTTTGGCTCGAGTGGTAAGTGTGATGTCATTTTTTTTTGAATCTCCTGTACACATTAATACATAGGATGTATTGGAGGGGGTAGGTTGGTCATGAATAACCAATTGGGCCTATTGTTGAGAAGGGAAGGTTTGTGCCAATACGGCCAGAGTGGGTGGTTTCGTGGTCCCTTGAAGGAACTTAGTAACATCGGCTCGTCATGGACAATCCTTAGTGTAGTGATCATCGCCACAGATAAGACAAGGGTATCGAGGTTTGAGCTTATCCCTATCATCAATAGGTGGTGTTTTGGTTCTCTCTACTTACGAATTATTTTTTTCCTCCTTATTCTTACCCTTTCTCTTTCTGGATTTGTTTTTACCGGTGGGGGTAGATTGAATAGCATTTACCTCAAAAGTCTTTCCGGTGGGAGGGGTATGATACAGAGCATTTTGAACATTAGAAGAAATGGGTTTGGGGTTGTTGCTAGAGGTTTGGACGGAATGAGTTTGGGCATGGAAAGTGCCAATCACACTGTCGGCTGCATGAGAAGTAGCAGGAGTAGTTGAAGTGGCATAAGTAGAAGGACGAGGTGCATCAGGGAGTAGGTCGTAAAGAGTACCCATTTGTGAGTAAACAAGGTCAAGGTTTTGAGCACAACTAATGGCCTATTCTTCTGTGATAACTCCACCCATGGCGATGTCACGATCGACATCGTTCACGAATGATTTTGTGAACCACTTTGCCAGCAATTGATCGGGAAGTTTGAGTTTGATGAGACGTCGTCTCCATCACCACTCATGAATGTGATTGGAGATATGAGTGGCTTTGGTTTGTTTGAAAGAACTCAAAATCTCGATCCCCATTTCATAGCGGATCAGTAACTAGTAGTGGGTGAGGAAATCCATAGTGAGGGTGTTAAAGTTGGAGAAGAAACCTCGTACTAATTCTATATACCACTTCACGGCGGAACTCGTGAGGGTTCGCTGAAAAAGGTGTAAATGAATAGAGTCATCCATCAAGGAGTTGGATGAGCACCAAAGGTGAAAAGTCATTACATGATTGTTCGGGTCCTCTCCTGATTTACCATCAAATTTAGGGATGTCAGATGGTAGTTTGGCCGATATGGTGGGCTATTGAGGAGAGTGACGGATCGGATCATTTAAAATCCTCGATAGATCTAGGAGGTCCAGGGTGGATAAGAAAGGTAACTGTCTATTCACATGCGGGTACTGGTGACTTTGGGGAGGGAGTCCCGTCGGAAAACCAGTGGGACCATAAGCAGTCTGCATATAATGCGAGGATCTATGCATATTTGATTGTTGGTGTGGAGGCAAGTAACTCATAGGGTTGTACCCTTGAAATGGGGCATGGGGTTGAGCGTTTGAGCCCCAAATAGGATTATACATGCCTGGATATGGTTGGCTTGTACTAGGGGGCATGACGGAGTTAATTTGAGGCTGTTTCCCCCCAGTCGATGGAGGATTATGTTGTATAAGATGATTCCAATACTGGGCCAAGTATGAAGGTATGTTTTTTCCATAGGGTGGGGTTAGTGGGGGTTGCCCTCCAATTGGGGGTTGTGTCCCAATTGGGATTTGTCCTGCAAGGGGGGGTTGAGTTTGGCCTCCTTGGTGAAATTGTCCACCAATAGGAATCTGGTAACTAGGTATGAAAGACGGGATGGTGCCACTAGGATCAATGCCTCTGATAGAGGATGGAGGAGGTCCTATGAAAGGGGGTGGAGGAAGTGTCATAATGAAACCAGGAAGATGGTGCCCAGAAGGAGTGGGACCACCAGGAGTTTCGGATGTGATTTGCGTAGGCGCGGGAATAGAAGAGTTCAATGCATGATATCCAGGTGGAAGTGTTGGGGTGACTCTGGGCGAAAGAGGTGTGCCAATGGGGGCCTTTCTAGCCACGGTAATCCTGGTGTGAGGACTCGTAGTATCTATGTAATGCACTATTTGTAGAGAGAGAGTCAAGATGTGGTCAGCTCGCGGAGCTTCTGTACGAGGAAAATAATAAGCAGTAGTAAAAGGTATTGCATCTGGATCAGATGTTTCGGAAAACTTAGGTGCAATAGTGATATCAATGCCTGCTCCTGAGCCAAAGAGATCCCATCTAAAAATGCCAGTAGTCCAAAAAGGATCTTGACCCTTAGGTCTGATGAAAGGTCTGGTTGGTGACCCAGAAGACTGAACAACTACATCTCCGGAAGAATTTACTTGAACAATATGTCTCTCGGAGTTGGTATGAAGTTGAAATTCCTCTCGAGAATTGGTAATCCGGAACCATTCTAGAGAGTTAGTTCTTTCCACTTGTGGAGTGGCAACGTCTTGGAATTCACTTTGTTGAAGAGACCCCTCCAATGAGTTGTTAGGCAAGGGTTGAGAACTTTCCATATTTTCTGGGGGTTAGCCTTGCATTCTACGTGAATGGCGTGGAGGGTCAATTGTGATGAGTTAGAAACTTACAAAGGAAATTCTATGGTCAAGTTGGGTGAACAAACAACATGCACTAGTAAAAATTTAGGAAGAAAAACCAAGCAAACACGACCTTTTAATTCTGAAGTCACTAGTTGGTGATGAAATCCAACGTCACAATGACGAGACAAGAAGGGGCTGGGCTAGGGTGGAAAAGTTATGTTGACGACCTGCTTAACGGACTTACACCTTGGTGCAAGCTCCCACACATAATCATGGGTATACCCTCCAAGGAGCTCGAGTGAGTTTGGCCAACGTCGATTCCAGGTACTGTGAAGACTTGCCCCTTCACAGTCACCTTGTGTAAGACCCTAAGAAGATAGGCTACTAAGGTTATCACCAACAAAAATAATGCGTGGGGGAACAGTCGACAGTATGATCCACACGCAAGGGCAGGGTATCTAGCCCGAAATCATCTTGAGAGGATTCCACTCATCATTGTGGGTATACCTTTAAGTGACCCCCATAATATGTGCAATCTCTACACTAATATCAACAAAGCAGGGTGAGTAACTCTATCAATCTCGATGGGACCTCAGGTTTGACCCTTGTGTGAGAAGGGCTTCCCAAGACAAAATTCTACAAATGGAACTTGACACTCCTTATCACAATATACTATTGTGTGTTTTTTGCTTTGGAGAGTGTGTCTCACTGCCTATTCCAAACCTCTAGCCTAGCTAATGTTGGTGTAAAAGAGCCCTAGAAAAAATTACTAGTTAAATTTTAAAATTGCGCAATATTATTAAAGGTTGTTGTTACTCAAAGGAGACGGAAATGAAACCGATGTTGTGTGAGACTCTGACCCAACAATGCATAGATAGGAATGAACAACACAATTTTTTTTATCGGACAAATCAGTAGGTGCGGACACTAACAGATCTCCCTAGATCCACCTAGATCTAGAACAAAACAAGACAGGACATGACTCTTTCCCTAAGTTGTAACCATTGAATCTACTAATAAGAAGGAATAAGTGACATACCTTTATATCGCTTCCTTAGGTCTCTGTTGTTCCTGCTTCGCTTCGGTACTCTTTTGAAGTCAATTCCAAGACAACACAAACCAACCAAAGTGAAGATAGAAAAATATATTCAATGTCAACCTATGCATATGATTGAGGAATTACACAATAAAGTAGGAGTGACTTTATGGGAAAGGGACATGTCGTTGTATCATATTGATTGCAAGTAGAAGGTACAACCTGATCACCTTGATGTTTCCATCTTCCTTTTAGTGACCCTTGGTTCCAACACACACACTTGTTCTGTACTTGCATGAAGAAGATCCAAAACCTCTTGATAGACCAAATAGAGCCTTCAAGCTTCTGTCCAAGCAGGGTTCTTCACACAATTCTTTCACCAATTCTTCATTCAATATTGCTTAACCTTTTCCAT